>JAMALC010000004.1:0-212022 GCA_023628275.1 Rhodotorula sp. M30-05A-2 | reverse complement strand
GATCTAAGTGCTACGAGCTTTCCACCGCGAGTCGCCCGTCTCGAGACTTTGCTCCTCGACGGCGGTGCGCCTTGCACAGGGCCTACAGGAAATCAAACTTGTCTGCCAAATCATATCACATCAGACTGCCTCTCCCGCGCCTTTCCAGCTCCCACCGCCGCCAATCCATGCCGTAGACCTTTCTAGCAATTTGACGCGCAATGCGCGGCGGGAAGAACGCCAAAGAGTTGTAAGAACGGTGCTCAGGCAGGTCTTGCGAACCAGAAGGTTTGTATCGCTTGTTCAGCACTGCATGTGGGTTGCTGTAATCCGTGTCTGGAGGGAAATTTGGTGCCACAGAGTCGTGACGCGTCTTTGTCTGCGGCTCAACTTGCCGGGCAAGTAATTTAGGGTCAATGAACTGTGTGGACGAGCGTTTACGCTTGTGAGAGTGGCTACTGTGAGATGTAGGGCCTGTACCAGGCTGATATGACCCGGTAAAGTCAGCGTCAGTCACATGTCCGCGAGGCCATCCAAGCCAAGAGTGAGCAGACCTGAGTGTGCGGAGGGTTGGGCTCATGTTCTTCTTGACCCCCTGGTGCATGTGCAGTGAAGAATTGTTGGCCCACAGTCGGCAAAGCCTGACGGGGGAATGTGTGTTGAAGGAGCTCAGGTTCTCTCCGCATTACAAAGTCTGTGTCATTCTGCAGCGCTTTAACTTCCTGTTGTCGGGATTCAAACGAAAGCGGTCAGCTGTTTTGTACACCTCGTTTGGCTTGCGTATGAGTTAGTGGCGCACTGCCTGCCTTTCAATTGCCTCAGGGGTATAGAATTCCTGTAGATGCAAGACGCGGTCAGTGCCATGTGCAGCAAGCTGAGCACTTGTCTGTGGATGCACGTCCACGCACACAAAGATCTTTGATGGCTTGCTCAGGACCCAGTTTCACCATCTTGACTTTGACATGGTTACAGAGAAAGAGGTCGAGCATGTACTGCAGTGCAAGGGCTGCTCCATTGCTCATTTCTGCAATATGATCCTCTGAGAATTTTGTGCGCACGTCGGTGTGCCATTTGGACAGGACTGTGTCATACTGGGTGAGCAGTCTTTCGGGCGGGCACCCAAGAAGCCACTCTCCCGTCAGGCCGTGCACCAACTTCCGTATGTGCTTAGCGTTGAGATTTCCAGGCGCTCGGGTCCCGCGTAGACTGGTGGGTTTGTACCGGCTCCCCTCGCCAAGTGGGATCTGTTCCGGTTCCTGCTGATTAAAATCAGGAAGCTTACACTCCTGCATGTTAATTCAAGGCATAGAGCAGACATTAGTCAGT
The DNA here is from genome assembly GCA_023628275.1 of Rhodotorula sp. M30-05A-2. Taxonomy (NCBI): domain Eukaryota; kingdom Fungi; phylum Basidiomycota; class Microbotryomycetes; order Sporidiobolales; family Sporidiobolaceae; genus Rhodotorula; species Rhodotorula sp. M30-05A-2. The sequence continues at coordinate 210,717 of JAMALC010000004.1, read as the reverse complement.
GTAGATGTCTGAAGAGCAAGATATTGACATCCTCTGGGCTCACCTTGTACTTGTTCAGGTAACAGCGCAGCGCGTTCGGTGTCACGGACAGCTGTGCAGCGTCCACAGACATAGATACACGGCCGTCAGCCTAGTGCTACTGCATGCCCTGAAAGAGCACAAAGGGGGTGCAAGAGCATTTACGGTTTCCTGAATGGCAACGGCCAAAGTTGCCACCCGCGTGCCTTGCGACCGCTGTACATTCAGCGCGTGCCGGTACTTTGCAAAGTGGTACAGCTCTTCATAGATGTCTTCAAGCTGCTGCTGATTGAGCAGGGCAACCCAGTCGTGAGAAAATTGCACTTTGAACGCTTCCTCCCATTTCTCGAGCGATTGTTTCACCGCTGCGCCAGGCCCACCGGCGGTCGCATTGAATGGCGCCAGCGTATCTAGGCAGAGCCGGTATATCTTGGCAACCAAGACTTGGTACCACCAGTAGAACCTCTCGTTGAGAAGACGCGGCTGGAGGTAAATGGCGGGTGCGAGGGGTCGAGCTGACGGCGCTGCGGACATCGGTTCGCTCTTGTCAAGTGGGTTCTCGGAGGAGACACAGGCTCCAGCGAGGGTAGCAAGGATAGGAGAACACAAGAGTCGTCGAACGTTCAAACGCTGGCTCCGTTCAAGGGCAATTGGTCTCCGCGGACTGTCCGGTCAGCGCCTCGCGGCCAAGCAATTGCGAGCTCACGCTCATGGTGACGGGGCTGTGTAGCTGCTCCTCGGAAACGGCCGGATCGATCCGGCTGTTTGCACAGAATCGCATCGTATGCGCCAGCACTGCAGAGAGTCGGAGTGAGGGATTGAATTGGCCGCGGACAGCAAAGGGAACGGGCCCGCCGAGGCGAGGGAACAGCGTCGGATTCGCGGACAAGTGCGATTCCCGTACGAAGAACAGCCTCGAACCTCGAGGTGAGCCTTCCGGTGCGGCGGTTGACTTTGCACCCTGTGCCAAGCCCAGGCAGAACAAGTAGAGAGCGGGCGAGCGGAAGGTCTCCCTCTCCATTCCATTCGGGGCAAAGTACCATACTAGGCACGGCCGAGCTGATCTCAAGAGCAGAAGATCTATACCCAGCTCGAGGTGTCTGTAGAGAGAGAGAAAGAGCGAGCGGATTGGCTGGACTTTTGCGCGGAAGCAACTCGAGGCGCTCCAAGCAGCACCGCTCGCCTTGCCTCGCCGCCCCTCGACCGTAGCCGTCGCCCGTGTACGCGTGTACCCAGTCTAGTTGCCAGCCATGCTCAGGACCGCCTTCTCCCGCGCGACCGCCGCTCAGCGGTTCGCCCTCGTCGCCCGCAACGCTTCGACTTCGGCACCCGCGACGACGCCCGCACCCGTCTCGCTCGGCAACGTCAGTCTCTCGCAGTGCCTCCGAGCCAGAGTCAGCAGACCCTTACTGACCCATCGTGTGATCTCGACCTTCTCGCTCGTCCCCCGCTCCCGCTCGCCGTTTGACGCCCGCTGCCGGTGACCCCCATCGCATACCTTCGCATCCGCCCCGTCAACCCAAACACACGCACGCACGCACACGCACCTGCAGATCGAGGCATCGTGGAAGTCGCTCACCCCGACAGAGCAGGAGCAGACCTTCAAGCACCTCGAGGAACTCCAGAAGAAGGACTGGAAGGAGCTCTCGCTCGACGAGAAAAAGGCCGCCTACTACGTCGCGTTCGGCCCGCACGGCCCGCGTGAACCCATCCAGGCCGACGGCGGCAAGACCCTCATGGGCGTCACCGCCGCCGTCGCCGTCGCCGGCTTGATCTTCTACATGGTCCGCAAGGGCGGAAAGGAGACCCCGGCTACCCTCACCCGCGAGTGGCAGGAGGCGACCGACGAGCGACTCCGCGAACAGCGCAGCGATCCCTTCACCGGTGTCTCGGCCAAGAACGGTGCCGTACGTGACTCTCGCTTTGCCCCCACCCTCGTTGCACGCGCTGATCTTTCAGGCTCGCGTCCCCACAGTCCCAGGTCGCGGCCTAAAGGTCGTAGCAACAACAGCAGTAGAGGCAACGAGAAGATTCACTTTCACACACACACGAGTTCCATCAGCCCTTTGCCGCCGATATAACCCTCCCTCCCTCAACTTGGCTGCTCGCGCTTTCCCCCCCGCGCGCGAGCCCCGCCCGTCTCCCTCAATCTCGTAGTTCTAGCAGTAACAGGACTCGTCTTCTCCTTCTTCATTTCCCTATTTGAGGGGCACCTCGGAGCCCCCTTCTTTCCCCTCCTCCAAAATCCTGCCCTTAGAATCCCCTCATCCTTTTCTCTTTTCAGAACGATGACTTTTCTCTCTTTCTCCCGCGCCTACCGTTGTGCTTCTCTCGGGGGATGTGGTGCCGCGGCGTGCTGCACTGGGCCAGGAACCAGCTCACGGGTATTAAGAACCCTCGTGGTGACGCTTCCCTCTTTGTTGGCTTCGGAAAACGGCTCTCTCTCTCTCTCATACTCGCCAGGCCACGCTTGGAAGCCTCGTGAAACGGCCATGTCTAATGCAAAGTTGCGAGTTGCGAGTTGCGGATGAGGGGGAACGAAAGGAGGAGGGAGGAGGGGAAAAAGAAAGCCGGGGTGATGATAAAACCGTGCGCACTACATCGTCTGTCGTCGCTGCAATTGCGGCTGACCGCCCTTCGCACCACCTCCTCCGAGCTTCTTCTGCGCGTCGTCGAACCGGCGCACGACCACTTCGCACTTGACAGCCTGTGCGTTCGCGAATGAGACGCGGGTATTCAGGCGAGGCATCAACAAATTGCCGAAGAAACAGCTTCGATCCGTCCAGAACGACACAGTACAAAGGCGACGAATTCGGGAGGAAACGCACCTGGCAGAGGTGCTTGACGTTGCTGGCTTTGAGCGCTTCGGGCAAGAGCGACAGACCCGCTGACCTCTCGACCGCCTCGACTGTGCTCGCGCGCGAGTTTTCCAAAAGAACCGGGAGGCGGGCAAGGTCAGCAATACCTCATGCATCTCTCGAGAATCCGGTCCGAGGCACAAACCTAAGCAAAGTTTGAGAACGCACCGGGAACGACAAACGATTCCAACTTGGTCTCATCCGGGATGGCCTCATTCGGGAGCACGAACGCCCCCTGGACCCACTCTTTCCCGTCTGCGAAACTGGTCGTGACCGCGTTGCCTGCTTGTTTGGATGAGGGGACGAGCGCGAGAGAAGGATGGCGAGGGGTGCGGGAGGCGATGAGGACTTTGGCAAAGTGGGTGGGGACGGCTGTAGTCGCACATTTCGGGTCTCCGCGCATCAGTCTCGTCCGAATCGCTTTCGGAATGAACTGAATGGCATCATCAGAGGGGAAGGGGGACGGCAAACGTACCGACGTTGGGGACACCGCCTTGAGGTCCCGTCATCTCGTAGGTCTGCAAAAGTCGCGGGTCAGCACGAGCACGGAGAATCCTGACAGAGCCACAGCAGACGTACCACTCGCCACTTGCCGTCGCGGCCGTCGCGTTTCGGCAAAAAGAGCGGGACCGTAAAGACGTACACGTCCTCGAACGATTTGGTCAAGTCGCGGCAGAACTGCGACGCCCACCCCAGTGCAACGGTCAGTATCCGTGCCGATGACCTCCAGGCCTCGCTTCGTATTGAAGACTCATACAACAACAAAGCCACCGGACATGGCTGCGAATGTAGGACCCAGGACGCACCGCTTCGAGATAAGCCCAGTAGTGCCGGTTGAAGCCGTCGCCGACTTGCGGCGCAATGTTGGAGAGCAGGAACGTTTCCGACATGGCTTGCTGGGACTGTTTCGCGTCGGCAGCCGGGACCATGTGACCGCGGTCTGTTCAGGCGGGCGGGAAGAGGGCCAATCTCGACAAGTCAGTTTTGTTCCGAGTCGAGTCTGCGAGTGAGCCCGCATGACAGTCGAGAAAAATTCACCGTAGCCACTGCGGAAGTAGTCCAACAACTTGGCCTGGAACATTTCGGGCACGTCCGGGTCCTCTCTGAACGTCGCCGACTGTCGGTCGCCTCCGCCGCTCTTGAGCGAAGCGGCGTTCAAGTGCTCGGCGGTCCACGCCGGGATGCGGTTCCTCCGATCATAGGCGGCGGTGTAGGCGGTGCGGACGAGCAAATCCGAGACGGGACCTGGTAGTTCGGTCGAGTGAACGGCGCAAGTCGGAAATTTCACCGGAAAGAGTCAGCGCGAGTTGAAGTCAAGATCCGCTCCGAGTAGGGCAACAAGGGGCGCGGATCTGACCCCGCTCAGCACAAGATCGTTTACACAGCTTCCTATACGCTCTAGCCCGCCGTGAAGAGCGAGGCGATGAGACTTACCGATGCTTCCGCCCTGAATGACCCGATTCCTGACCTCGCTCGGCGCCAGCGTCCCGCTAAACACCTGCTGGGGATGCGCAGCGTGACTTCTCTGATCCAGCGGAGGCGGCGTCGTCCCCAACGGAGGCCCTTGAGCGGGAGAGTTGCCGCCAGAGCTCCGAGTCGTCGCCTCCTTGGAGCGAGTGTAGGAGACGGCGCCGACCGCTCCGAGCGCGAGACCGGACGCGCCTGCGAGGGCGAGATGCAGCAACGACGCCGACATGCTCAAACAAGCGCCAACGGGACAGCCAATAGGCGGAGCAAAGGTCGAAAAAGGTTCACTTCGGCTGAAGTCCGAGAGCTGCTCGCGTTCGCAAATCAACAGACTCGAGTTCGGGAACGGCGCGACACAAAGAAAATTGGATATTTGCAGGTTACAAGGGAAGCGGAGGGGGTATTCTAGGTTTGCGGATTAGTTTCGCGCTTTTTCACATGAGGGGTCGATGATATCGCCGAAGGACTTGTGAGAGAGATCGGCGGGGAGGAGTAAAAGGTCCAAACCAAGCGTAAAGTGTGCACACTTCCGAAGAGGGTCCATGTCCAGGCCGCGAGCGAATTGAAAGCGGGGGGAGGGAGGGAAGCGAGCCGATCCAACATTTCGTCCTAGCGGCGGAACGTCTCGACGCCCGGACCTTCCGCTCCCGCTTGGAGGAACAGCGTGAGGCGGGCGTGGGCATACTGCGTCACGAGGCGCACTTCGCCCGCGCCGCCTTGGTCGTTCATCGCCATTAGGCGACGACCGCGCACGACGAGGTTGTCGACCACGTTCTGCAGGATGCGAGGCACGAGGGCGACAATCTCGGGAGATTGCTAAGCCGAGCATCGGCGCGAGTCAGTGTCAGAGCGATGCAGAAGAGACGGGCCCCTAGGCAGAAAAACCCACCTTGCCGTCGCAGGCGGCGATCGCTTTACGCAGCCACAAGAGGTGACGCTTGTCGGCGTCGTCGACGGGACCATCCTTGTTGGCGATGAGCTGACTCAAGCGGTACGCAAGACTGAGCACGACCGGCATCGTCAAGGACGGGACCTCTGGCGCCGGCGGAAAAATGGCTTCGAGGCGAGACAGCGGCGACGACATGATGAGCTGCGCGAGGGCGGCAAACTCGGGCTCGTGCGAAGGGAGCATGACGTCCGTGAAGAGTTCTTCGTACCGAGCGGGCGGGGTCATCGCGCGCGGGATCGGGGGGAGCGGCGCCGCTTGGATGATGACGGCCGCAGTCGGGGCGGCATGCTGAGGCGGCGCAAAGATGTTCGGTTGACTGGCGGCGGCGGGAGGATGACGCAGAGGTGCCTGCTGCCTCGAAGAAGAAGCTGCAGCAGACGTCGACTGCAACGGGGCATGACCCATCCGCGGCGAGGCGGCGTTGGTCGTCGCCGCTGCGGCCGCCGAAGCCATCAAGAGGCGTTCCATCTTTTCCAGCATCGCCTTCATGGTCGACACCTCCTCGCGCAGGTGGGCCACCTCGTCTTCGAGGATACTGACCGCGCCGCTCTGTTCTTGCACAATCTCCTTCCGCACGTCGAGCATCTCGTGCCGGATCGAGTCGATCACGCCCTCGACGGCTCCCGACAGTTGCCGGTCCAACCTCGGCACGACGGCCGAAACGACCTGCGAGGCCAGGCTCTGCTCCAGCATCGGCGCGACGGTGCTGGCGACGGCCTCCGAGAGGGTCAAGATGAGATCCGGGTGCGTGAGGTGGCGCGACAGCTCGACCGACAAGACCTGGAGCGAGAAGGACTGTCAGAACATGACCACTTCACGGGAAGGATAGAGTGCCGTCGCCGAACCTCCTGGATCGACGTCACAACGGCAGCGACAGTCTGACGCTGAAGAGTAGCGGCGAGCGACTTGGACAGCCTCTGCTCGAGGTTGGCCAGTTTGACGTCGAGCTCGTCCGAAGGGGCGCCTGCATCAAACACACTATGATCAGTTCGCCGTCTCTACCCTCCCGAAAGCCGAGATTGGCCAACTCACCCGTCTTCTGCAGTTCTTGCTGAACAATCTGAGCGATCTTGGCCGGCAAAGCCTGCTCGAAGCGAGCAGTGTCGCTCGCCTCACTGCGCTGAGCCCCCGCAGAAGGGGCCGGTCCCAGCGGCGTCGCGTTCACCGCGGCAGGCGAACCCGACCTGGTCGCCTTCATGTTCCGAATCGCGGCATTGACGAGCGGACCCGACAGCTTGACGTCGGCGAGTCCGGGACCGGAAGAAGAAGAAGAAGCAGCAACTTCGGCGCTGGAAAGTTCGGCGACGGGAGTTGTCGCTGCGGGGAGGCCGTTTGACAGGTCTCCCAGCGCGGGTTCGGCGGCGGGGCGACGGGGAGAAGAGACGGCAGGCATGGCGGTCGTCGATCCGCGTGGCGTCCCTTCCGCGGTCGTCGGGATCTGCTCGAGGTCATCGTCGTTGTCGTCGTCCGGCTCGTCCACCGAGGCAGCGAGCAAAACGGTCTGAACCACCACCTCGTCGACTTCGAGCTCGACGACCTGGATCTCCTCGACCGTGACTTCGACTTCGCTCGAGACGTGAATGCTCCCTTCGAGGCTCATCCTCCTCGCGAACGCTCCTTCCCCATCGGAACTCGTGTCCGAGTCGTGCGAGAGAGAATCCTTCGACACGACTTCTTCGGCGGCGGCGGCGTACTGACGCGGTTGTTCGGCGATCAGGGCGACGTGATGAACGCCACCGGGGTGGACGACCAGAGCGCCATAACGGATCTTGCTCGCCGCGCGGACACCTTCAGGCAAGTCGGTCTCGCTCGAGGCGGCGGCGGCGTGCGGATCCGCCGCAGGGAGCGAATCGAGCGTGAAAGACAAGACGGGAGCCGGCGTCGGGTGCTCGAGAACGTGATTGACGCGAATGAGGGGTTGTTCTCCGCCGTCCGCGGGGCCCTCGACGAACGCGAGCCGGAACGTGAACAGCGAGCCGCGCAACGAATGCGACATGACGAGGCTCTGCGTCTTTTCGTGGTATTCCATCTGGCCAAAGCGCAAACCGGCGTGCTCGTAAGACGGAGGAGGCGTCATCTCGATCTCGGCCGTTGGAGTCGTCGCGAGCGAGAGGCGACCATCTTCTTGCGAGTGAGTCGGAATCACCGAGATGCGAGTGCCGTACGCAGACGAAATGGCGAGACCGAGCGGTTGGCGGCGGCGAGGAAGATCCTGGGGGGTAGTCGGCTCGGCTGCCGCCGGGGTGACGAACGCCACTTGATCGGCCTCGACTCCGTAGGGCAAGATCTCGTCCAACGCCAACTTTTTCTGCGCACCCGAATTGTCGAGTTGGAACGTGACGACACTCTTGGTCATCAAGACTGCGGCGTAAGCGGCATCGGGAGAAAAGGCGACGTCGACAATCTCGCCACCGCCGATCAAGCGGATGTCGCGCGGTTTCGCGGCCGGTTGCGAGAGGTAGTAGACCGAGATGACGCGATCGGCGCGGACGGCGTACAGCCTCTGCTGACCGGGAACGAAGCGCGCAAAAACGAAGGGGGACGGCGGCGCCCACCCGGGAATGTGGAGGATGCGGGTCGACCTGTCAAAGTGATGGAAGCAGATCAGTACGAGCCCGTCAACTCTCGAGAGGTGGACAAGTACAAACGCACTGCTTCGACGCCTCGGCCTCGGCCTCAAAGCGGTCCGGCACCTGCCAGACGCTCAAAGCCCCTCCATTCGCGACGCACGCGATCCTCCTCTGCCCATCACGGCTCGACCGGTCCACCTGCAAATCGACCACTTCCTTCTCTTCCCTCTTGCCCTTGAGCAGGACTTTTGCCCCACTCTCGCGATCAATGACGCGGATGCGATGCTTGCCCGACCCCGCGGCCGAGGCGTACGCGATCCCGTGTTCCCAGATCCCGGCCGTGCGCCTACGCGCGAGGGACCGCGGATCTTCGACAGGGACGGAGAAGAGCGCGATGGGCGTCACTTCGGGAGGAGAAGGGACGAGCGCTTCGTAGTGCGGGTCCGAGGTCGAGATCGTGAGGTGCTGAGGCGCATTGAGAGGCAGCGAGGCGCGACGGGGGAGACGGACCCCGAGTGGGGCCCACGAGGGCGCAGGGGCAGGAGTAGGAGGGATGTAGGCCGAGGCGAGGTATTCGTGTGGGAACGTCGAACCAGCCGCGCCGCCGCCGTTGGGTGGAGTCGTGGCGTTGCTCTGAGCGCCGACCTCGCTCGTACTCATGATCGACGTGGGAGACGGAGCGCTCGGAATCGACGCTGCGGCGGAGACAAACGCGACGGGCGCAGACGCGGCAAAGCTTCGACGGGCACTCGGTGCAGTCGCTGCGTCGCCCGATTCAGGCGGCGTCGGCAGACTTTGCGGAACAGCGGCGTCGCGCTGCTGCTGCTGCTGCCCGTCCTGGGTCTGACTAGCAGTCGTGGCTGGAGGTGGAGGGGAGCGGATACTGTCGAGAAAGTCGAAAGGCGAGACGAAAGTAAAGACGGGTGCCGCGGTCGTTGACGACGATGATGCCGTGTTTGCCTCGTCTGGCGCGACGGCTTCTTCGTGCATCCCCGTAAGACCGAGCGTTTGACCCGTTTCCTGAGCCTCTTTCGTCTCCTCGGTCGTTTCTTCTGGGTCGGTGGCTGCCGGATCGGTCGATGCCAGAGGTCCCGACGCGGACGACGACGACGGCGCCGCCGCCGGACTCGGAGGTGCGCTTCCCCCCATCAAGAGGCCGAGGAGATCCTTGGCGTTGCCACCGCGGGGACTGAGCAAGGGCGAGGTGGTGACTGCCGGCTTGGTGGGCGGAGAAGTCGGAACAGGACCGGGCGACGACGACGACCCCTTGAGGAGCGACAACAGCGTCGCTGAATCCTTGCTCGTCGTCGTAGGAGCTTGCTCGGTGTCGGCTGCTCCTTCTTGTGTAGGCAGGGAGGAAGGAGAGGGAGACGGACGCGGTTGCGAGAACGTCCTCAACAGCTGCTCGAGCGGGTTCCGCGGAGCCGTCGAGTCGCGTCCCTCGTTCGATCCGCTCGATGCACTGCTGGCAGCAGGCTGGCCTTGGCTCGCCGAGTCGTGGCGCGAGAGCGAGGGCGTCGACGTCGCTTCTGAATCGTGAGGAGAACGAGGAGGAGCGGCTGGAGCGGGCGCTGTACCGCGCAGGATGGACAGCAGAGAATCCGCCATGCTGGACTACGGCTCTCCCTTCGGCTGGCCAGTCGTGGACAACCAGACGGACGCAGAGCTGAGAGAGACTTCTCCCAAGGTGGGGGGATCGATTGCGACTCGCTTCGACTCGCTCACTCTACAGGCTGTTACTGTCCGGTCTGAGCGATATACCAACGATGTCTTTAGTCCGGGAGAAGCGCCCCCACACAAGGCCGGAGGGTCGCCAAAAGGATTCTCAGGTACTGAAATATTCTTTGTTTTTCTCCTACTTGGCCGTGTGCGGTCGGACCAGCAGGACTGGCTAGGCGGGCACCTTGATGAGGAGCTTGCCCGAAGTCTTGCGACTCGCTTGAGTAGTCGAGAACGCACGCAGGAGTTAGCGATTAGTCCGAAGTGGCGTGGGAAACCTCCTCCGAACAGAAAAGCAAAGAAAGCGCGACTCACTAATGTCCTCCTGGGCTTGCCGGATCCCCTCGGTCGAGAGGTCATACTCCTTGTGCACCGACAAGCGGAGCGCTCCGGACTGGACCAGCTCAAAGAGTTCCTTGGCGTAGGATTGGAACTCTTCTTGCGTGTGCACGTACTGGTTCAATACGGGTCGGCAGACTGTTGCACACCCCCATACGTGGTCAGTCGTCATGAGAAGTCACGATCGGAGAAAGCTCGAGCGCACCCTTGAGGTTCTTGGGTCCGAGTTTGAGCGGCGCGAACGGCGGGACGGGGCCCGAAGCGTTCCCACACGTGACGATCGTCCCCTTCCTCCGGACGAGGTCAAAGTCCGAATCGAACGTGTCCTTGCCGACGCCGTCAAACACGCCGTGCACACCACGGTCGATCCCCTCTGCGCGCCGGGGCAATAAAAGTCAGATGCCCAGTTGGCGGTTTCGCTGATGTGCCCGGCCGGGGCGAACGTACCTCCTCCGGTGATCTTGTAGACTTCACTGACGACGTCCCGTCCTTGGCCGTAGAGGATGACGTGATCCGCGCCCGCCTTGCGAGCAATCTCGGCCTTTTCTTCGGTCGACGTCGTGCCAATCACCGTCGCTCCAAACCGTTTCGCGCTGTGCATCGCGAAATCGAATCTCGTCAGTCTCGCAATCTGTATATTCGGAAAGAAACGGTTCCTCGAGACGAAAGAGGATGCATGGGCGGCGACTCACAGCTGAACGAGCAACAGTCCGAGGCCGCCCGCGGCGGCATGGACGAGGATAAACTGCCCCTTCTTGACCTCGTGCGCCTCTTTCACAAACGTCAACGCCGTCAACCCTTGCACGAGCACCGTCGCCGCATCGCGCGTCGAGAACCCGTCGAGCAATTTCACCGTCTTGGCCGCGTTCGTGAGCGCGTACTCGGCGAAACTGCCCCCCGCCGTGTAGGCCGCGACTTTGTCGCCGACTTTGAAGCCGTAAGTGGATTCGTCGACGCCTTCACCGACGGCGACGACTTCCCCTGCGCTCTCGTTCCCGAGGATGTACGGCAACGGGACTTTGTAAACTCCGCCGCGTTGGTAGCTGCGTGTGCGCGTTCTCGATCGGGTTTCAGCTGTCTTTGCGCCCCATCACGAGCCGGGCGGTTGGGACTCACGTGTCGATAAAGTTGTTCCCTGCGTACTCGACGCGGACGAGGACTTGACCGGGCCCGGGAGTCGGGACTTTGACCTGTCGGACCTCGATCACGCCAATGTCGCCCTGTTCGAGGATCTGAGCGGCGCGCATCTCGGTCGGGATTTGTTGATGGGTGGTCGACATGGTGCGGCTGATCTGGGCGAGGCGGGCCTGAGCGACTCGTGGAGGAGACGACAGGGCGGAGGAGGAGATGTGGGGGAGCACAGGAGTCGAGCGCTGAGCAGGAGGAGGAGGGCGGACAGCTGGCGACAAGTTAGGCAGCGAAGTGAATGTTCGTGCGAGTGTAGAGCTGCGAAATACGAGTCCTTGGCGAGCGAGCATAGACTTGTAGTCGGTCAGCAAGAGACGCGGCGCTCTGCTCGCTCAGCATTGAGTTCCGTAAGCAAGGACAAGCCGCGGCCCGTTGGCCCGCTAAACACGCTCACTGTATCAAACTCTTCCCTTGATTACATCACGCCATAGACTCGAACAACATCATGTCGAGTCTACTCATGAGATGCAAGAAAGGGCCATGAGGCCTGAGGAGGAGCGCACTTTGTGGCAACAATTGAGCGATGGCGCATGCATGGCACCTCGGAGAGGCGATTGACTGAGGCGAGGGGTCGGCGGTTCATCTGAGATATAGAGTACAGGGATCAGCCCAGGCAAAGAAAAGTCCGAGAGGTCCACGTTTCCGAAGCTTTTTTTGGGCCGGGGGCAGAGCTTCGGAAACCGCGCGAGGTGGAAATGGTGGCGAGTAGAAGTCCAGAAGACCTTGCAGCGGGCAAGTGCAGTATCGGGTGATTCTGTAAACACAGCCAATTACTCGCGCGAGTGTCGAGTCGTGAAGGAGGATCGCGATCTCCAGCCGCGTCGGAGCCACTCGATTCTAGAGCGAAGGACCAGCTTACCCCGCCAGAAATGGTGGTGCAGGTGATACCAAGCTGATCTCACTCATAGGTCAGACCTGGACAAGTCGTAACACTGACGTGAGGCTTGAACAGGCGCGGGTGACGCGATTCAACCTGCGGCAATCCATCGGTTCGGCTTCTAGTCTCGCGTGAGGGAGAGAGCAGATTTTTTTTTTCCCCCGCGAAACAAGAGAAGAATCTTGCGATTCGTGCAAAGTCAAGGAGGGCCCGGGCAGTGGGACTTGGGAGCATGCGATCGCCGGGATGGGCTGGCTTCCCAAGGGGAAGGACAGTAGCCGAGCCGGAAGGAAGCAAAACCCTCCTCGAGAAGAGTCGACGAGAGCAGCGCTAGTGTATCGATCGAACTGGTGCGCAGGTTCTGTATACAGCGCGCGATCAGAGAGCCAGTTGAGGTTGGAGTGAGATGGGCGCGCTTTGGGTGGCGGCTGTAGCGGACAGGCCTCGACATTCGGACGTGGTCGGATCCGGCAGTAATTGGCAGGAGCAGTATGATTGTGTACCTTGGGCGTGTGACAGAGCAGCTCGATGGCTCGAGATGAATGGCGCCAAATTTGGAGAATTGGGGCGAGATGGTCGATGCTGGGCGCGGCTCGCGAGCCGTGGAGCTAATGGAAGGGCACATAGTGCTCGGATGAAGAAACTTGAGAGCAGCCCAGGGTAGCATCAGGGCCAAGGACTCGCGGAGACTGAGAGATGGTTGGAGGGAAAGAGGCGAGGCGGTGTTGGGAAAAGCGACGAGTCCAAGTTCACGTCGACGTCCCCTCTCTCCTCCCAGTGTCTCCAAGAGAGCGGAAAGGACGACCAGGATGCTCCGTTTTCGTATCGCGTCCACTCTCGCTCGCTCGGCCGCTGGCCCCAGCGCCTCCTCCAGCGTCGCGTTCGCCGCCGTTCCTCGCCTCGCGCGCTCAGTCCAGACGACGGCCGACTCGTCGTCGCTGATCGACCACGGAGACGAGCATGTCAAGGTCAAGTTGCACGAGGAGTACTTCAAGGCTCACCGCTGCGAACCGCCCTCGCTCGAACTCGAGGTCCCGAAGCAGCAGCTCGTCGACATCTACCGCGAGATGGTCCAGTTCGTCTCGCCCTCTTCTCCTCTCCTTGGATCCGATTACGATGCTGAATGTTGTATGGCACATAGGATGCGTCGTATGGAGATGGCCGCTGACCAGGTACGTAATTCGGGGGCGACACGACGATCGACGCATGCTCCACCTCGGACAGCGAATGCTGACCCTTTGATCGTCCCATCTCGCGCTCCCTCAGCTCTACAAGGCGGTTAGTCCGATCGGGATCCTCGTGAATTGCCCCGATCCACAAACTGATCCTTTACACGACGACGACGACGACAGAAACTGATTCGCGGATTCTGCCACTTGGCGATCGGTCAAGAAGCCGTCTCGGTCGGCATGCACAACGCCATCAAGCCCGACGACAAGATCATCACCGCCTACCGGTGCCACCCCTTTGCTGTCCTCCGTGGCGGTACGATCAAGGGCGTTCTCGCCGAGCTCCTCGGCCGCGTCGACGGCATGTCGCACGGCAAGGGCGGCTCCATGCACATCTTCACCCCGACGTGCGTCCCGCGCCCTCTGGCTTTCTTTCGACGATGGAGCTGACATGTTCAAGTGAACAGCTTCTTTGGCGGCAACGGTATCGTCGGCGCTCAGGTCCCGCTCGGTGCCGGCATCGCCTTTGCGCAGCAGTACCTCGGCCAGGACAACGAGCACGCCACCTTCGCCATGTACGGCGACGGCGCTTCGAACCAGGGTCAAGTCTTTGAGGCGTACAACATGGCCAAGCGTGCGTGGTGGAGTGTGATCGGGGGGCTGGGTTGTGTCGTGCTGACCCTTGTTTTGCCGCCCGCATGAATTTTACGTTGTTTCTCGCCACGAAAACGCAGTGTGGAACCTCCCCTGCGTTTTCGTGTGCGAGAACAACCTGTACGGGATGGGAACCTCCGCTGCTCGGTCCAGTTCCAACACTGAGTACTTCAAGCGCGGAGATCTCATCCCGGGTATCCAGGTTTGAGATTCCTCTTTCTCAAGTTTGGACGATCGGAAGCTGACATCCCTACCACATAGGTCAACGGCATGGACGTCCTCGCCGTCATGCAGGCCGTCAAGTACGCCAAGGACTGGACGACATCGGGCAAGGGACCGCTCCTCCTCGAGATGGTCACTTACCGGTACGGCGGCCACTCGATGTCGGACCCGGGCACGACCTACCGCACGCGCGAGGAGATCCAGCACATGCGCTCGTCGAACGACCCGATCACGGGCCTCAAGAACCACTTGCTCGAGTGGAACGTGATCCCCGAAGCCGACTTGAAAAAGATCGACAAGGACGCGCGCGCAGAGGTCGAAAAGGCGGTCGAGGAGGCGAAGAAATCGCCGGAGCCGTCGCAGGACAAGGATATGTACACTGACATCTAGTGCGTGCCTTCATCTTTCTCGTCTAGGATGTGGACTTTGGGCACAAGGAGGGACTTAAGCGCGAAAAATCTCGAGTCTCGAGCTTTTTCGCTCGGAACTTGGCTGTCTCCCACGTCGGACGGCCTTTCCTTTCATGATTTGACTGACATTCTCCTTGCCCGCAATGCAGCTACAAGGGCACCAACCCGATGTGGCTCCGAGGACGCGAGCGCGAGGAGGCAAGTCTCACCTTCGAAAAAAAAACTTCGCTCTCCCTCGTTCCGCCCTCCGACCTGCCACTAACCCAGCCTCATTCCTACCGCACAGATCCACCACTTTACCGACTCGGACTTGCTCCCGAACGGCCCGCCCCAGTTCGGTTCGGCCAACAACCAGAAGATGGAGTCGCTCACCTCGACCGTCTAAAATCCCGTCGTCGCTTTCGCCTCACTCTCTCGCCACTCTGAGCCTTTCCTCGTGATACTCTTTCGCATGCAGCTGTTTTTTGAACCCCCACCGATACTCGCTCTCTCTTCTCCCCCTTCTCTTGTTCCTCTTTTCTCGCCCGCCTCTCGGCACGAACTCGGCTGTTTCGCCGCAGCGAACTTCTCCCGTCGGGCTTTGTTTTCCCTTTTTGACGTCTTTGACTTTACCTTCTTTCCGTACGAACACACCTCTAGACTTTTTGGAACAAAACAATGGGGAGAAAAGCACAAAACCTCTCGCTTGTCGCTCGTTTCGCACTCGCCAAGTTGCGCCAAGCCGGACACTCCGCGGACGCGAGATCTCCCCCTGGCGGTCGACGGCTTCGACGGGCGACGACTCTTCGTTCTCCTTCTTGTCGCGCAATTGTAGCCCGCATCTTTGCCCCTAGGCTCCTTGCCCCTGGGAGGGTCCTTGCCAGCACGAGTCAATCGAGCAATGGCCGCAGCCTCGGCGTCAGCTCGGTTGCCGCTCGCACCCGCCGTTTACTTCGTGCCACAGAGTCTCCACCAAAGGTACTGCTGGTGGTACCAAGTCCTAGTTGGAAAGCTCTCGCGGCTCTGCAGAAGCTCACAAAACCGCTTCACGCTCAACTCTGAACCCGCCAAGGCCGTGAGCAGATCGCTCGAGGCGTGGGAGAAGGCGTTCGAGGTGCAATTGTCACGAGAGTGGGTTGCCCTGCTCAACAAGGAGCAGCTTGAAGACATCTATCAAGAGCTATATCACCTTGCAAGGTACCTTTTTGCGCTGAATGCGCTGCGGTGCAAGCGCGAGGACGTGGTAAACATACCTGTTGCCATAGAGGAAACCGTAAGTACCCTCATGCATCTTTGTCCTCCTCCAGAAGATGCAGACTGACTGCATTTTTCGACGGACACTTGCCAGTTGGCAGTGACACCAGACACTCTGCGGCAATACCTGAACCAGCACAAGGTGAAGTTCGGTGTCGGGCTCGTCGGATGCATGTTTCTGCTCAGTTTCGGTTGCTCCTACTGGAGACCCGTGAACAGCGACTCTCCTGATGCGCTAACTGAGGTTTGTGCTCACTTGCTGATCTTTGCTCCGTATTTTTGGAAAACACATGCAGGGTTCCAAGCTTCCCGAATTTCACCAGCCGCAGCCGCAACAGATCCCGCTTGGCCAGGGGATGCAGTACAAAAAGCATCACCGGTTGCCCTATGATTTCGGTCTTTGCTTGTTGGAGTTCTTGCTGTCGAGCTTGACAAGTGACTGGTTTCTTGGCTATCCGCGTCCGCGCGTCGGGAACGCGAGCCTGTTCCGTTGGGGCAGAGACTTGAGGGCGAGACTCTCCAACAGACTGCATAAAGGTTTGGACAATGAGCTCCAGTACATAGTCGACTTTGTGTTCTGTGACCATGCCAAAGTCAAGATTGTGGATCTGGGTCCTGAGGAGGCCATCAAGGATCTTTGTGTGCGTCAAGGTGCAGTCATGGCGGAGTCCCGCCGCTTGCACCATAAAGACTGAGCATTCGGGACCTACAGGAGTCCTGGACATCTGAGGCTGTAATGCGAAAGGCAGTGCGTGACTGACCTGCAGGTCAACTGAACAAGGGTGTACAACCAGCTGACAGCTTCATGCGCTTTGACAGGAAGAGCTACAGCAGGATGCAAACTTCCCGGAACTGAAGGAACCGGAGCTTCTCCGATACCTTTTCCCGCGTCAGGATACACATGCGGCCCAACAGTTGCACTCGCCTCCCGCACTTTTTGTTGACCCGCGGCTCATTCAGATGAGATCCTCCCTCAACTTTGTGGCACAACAGGGCTATGCAAACCCACAAGAAGCACTGAACAAGCAATACAACCCTTCTGGCTCACAAGACCTGCCTGGGCCGCATTCTTACAACTCGCTGGCGTTGTTCCAACCACAAATTGCACGACGGATTGCCAGGACAGTCTACAACATGGATTGGCGGCGGTGGGAGCTGGAAAGGTGCGGGAGAGGCCCCCTGATGTGATATGATTTGGCGGGCGAGTTTGATTTTCTGTGAATCTTGAGCTTCTTGTTTTTCAAAGTTATCTTCAGCTTATGAGCTGATCTTGAAAGCCAAGCAGCATACATGCCATACATCCATGTTGGGCTTGTACAGAACAGAGGGAGCTGCTGCAGAGGAAAGAGCATCTGTACTTGCAGCTTGCACTGCCTGGTCAAGGAGAGAAGCACTTTTCAAAGGCTCTCGAGACTGAGACACGGCGCGTATAAGTGAACGGGTCTTTGTTTCTCGAGTGTAAGGTCATAACTCTACACCTGAGACGCGGCGCGTATAAGTGAACGGGTGAAGAGAAAGCAATTCACCCGTTCGACTCGCGCGCGCCACTCTCGTCTCGCCACCACTTCCACTCGACCACGCGCATCGCGCCTCCCTCCAACAGCTCCTTCTTACAAAAGGCACCAGAATAAGACTCGGTCCAGCTGAGCTTTTTCTGACCTGATGACGTTTGCTACACCAAGTGGCAATGTAGGAACAGTAGGGCAGGGAATCACAAGCGGAGCAAGGATCACGGCTTCTTGAGAAGGTCGCCCCTGAGCCTGACGGTTGTCTGGCATCTCTCCTACGTACACTGATTGCTTCAGAACAAGAAACACCTATTTTAAGAGAGCTTTTATTGATATATCATAGCACGCTTTCACCCGCCGATGGTTCCGGCAGTCCAATGCTGTGTTCCCACTCGCGGGCCTGCGCGCCCGCTCACTGCTTGCCGCGGCCAAATCATCGCCCCTCGCTCAGGTCGGGTGGCTGGGTGGGTCTCGCAGAGCTCGAGCAGATCATGCAGCTTGCCTCCCGCTTCTGTTACGCTTCATGGAGCGAGAGAACGCTGTCTTTGTCGCCTCCCGCGTAATCGCGCTCGCCATCGCTCGCGTGGTTAAGACCGTCCGCCGTTGGTCCGTCGCATTCGCTCCGCTGCGACTCTGACGGTCCCACCAGTCTGGCCGGCGGGGCCTAGACCGGCTGCGGTGTGTCCGCGGGATGCGGGGTGGATAGGAGCTGAACGAGGCGCGTGCGCGCAGGAGACTCCGCGGAGGTTTGTCAAAGGCCTGAAGGGACACTCGATGCCCTTGCACGTTTTGTCCTTTCCTTTGCTCCTCGCAAAAAGCTACTCTTACCTCCGCTTCGTGATCCCTTGCCAACGTGACCTCCGAAGCCATGTCAAGAGAGCTGCCGCTGGCACCCCCGGTGTACTTTGACGAACGGGCCATCCAGACGCGCTATCACTGCTGGTACCACATTTTGATTCGAAAACTCTATCGGCTGTGCACGCATACGCTCAAGTCAGTCCCTGAAGCATCTCCACTTGGCAAGGCAGTGAGGCCCTCACTCCACCAGTGGGAGAAGGCGTTCAAGGTGCAAATGTCGAAGGAGTGGGTCAACCTGCTTAATGAAGTTCAGCTTGACGCGATCTATGAAGAGCTGTGCAGACTCGCGAAGTATGTATTTGCCCTGAACGCGCGTTGAGGAGATGCGGACTCGGAGGACAAGACATGTGGCAAAGCCATCATGGCTACTGTACGTGACCCTCGCAGACTTTGCTAGTCTTCTAGGATGGTGCACCACACTAACTACACCCACTTTCTATTGGATTGGCGAATCAACAGTTGTCTGTAACACCAAACACTCTGCGCCAGTATCTGAACCAGGACAAGGTGAGGCAATCGAGCCCGGCTTCTGAACCTTTCGCTGCCTTTCAGGTCATATGGGAACAGTAATGCCCTCTATTGCCCCCGTACATGCGCTGAGCTGTGCTCTACATCTTGATCTCTCCATGCAGCGTCATCGCCACCGCCTTCCTGCGTTTTTCCAGGCTCAGCCGGAACCAATCATCTTGCCAGCGGATATTCCATGGACCCTGCATCCCCCTTTTGCACTCACCTACAGCTTTGTGGGAGAGCTGCTGTCAACCCTTGCAGGACCCTGGCTTCTTGGGGATGACAGGCTCAGGCCTCGCTCAAAGGGCACAACCCTGGCCTCCTGGCGCGCGCACCTGCATTCAGAGTTCTCCGCTACATATTTGAATGAATATGACAAGGGTCCAGCCAAGGAAGGTGTAGCACTGCGCTACACTCTTGACCTCTTTCTCTTTGATTGGGTCAAGAACCAGATTGTCAAACCGGGGGGCAAAGGAGAAACGGACCTTCATACGGTGATCCAAAACCTCTGTGTGCGTTTGCAGTGCAATGACTGCACGCTGGCCACCGCAGGCCTGCGCTTTGTTGGCTGAACCTGAACTGATCCTTGCCTCTGAATCTGCAGAACACCTGGACACAAGAATCACTGGAGCAGCAGGCAGTGCGTGATCAACTCTGCTCCAGCGGGAGTGCGCAGCCCACCTAAAAACTTCAGGCCATTCCCTTGTACAGCAACATTGTCTCCAGTTGGAGCGAGAGAAGACCCAGTCATCGGAGGCAACCTTTCCACCGCTGGATCAGGAACCCGAGCTTGTCCGACATGTTTCTGTGCACCACATGGCAAGTTGACAGCAGGCCTCACCCATTGCCCCTTCACCCACTGTCAGTTCCTAACAGGGATTCTCGAGCAGGAAGCTGCCCGGCGTTGTCAGTCCAGTCCCATCAGCCCCAACTCCGGTCAATCGCCTTCAGTGGTGTCACCTGCACCTTTCAAAGTCTACCCTGGTCAGACATCCAACTCTGGCACGTACAGTCAAGGAGAAGAAGACTTCACAGACACTGCTCATCCAAAGACTCATGTTGGTGGCCTCTTGGTTTGTGTGGCTTCACACAATCAGGCTGCTGATGTTGACTTTCCCCAGGGCCATGTCCAGCCTACGTCAGCTCACCACAAGCGTAAACACTTGGGTACCACATCAATTGAAGCGCAGAAAAAACCATGTCATGACCATGTGGCACCGCGTGGCTCTCCGGTCAATCCCTTAATCAACCCATATGAGGGACATCACCGATGGGAATATGAAGGTCTTGTACCTGAGCAGAACTCGCATCAACCAGACTCTTTGAACTCCCTTGCGCCATTTCACCCGCGCATCGCGTGCCGGCTTGCCAAAAGGGTGTACGGCATAGATTGGCGGCAATGGGAAGCGGAAAGGCGCGGCGGAGTGGGCCTGATGTGATAGCGGTTGTTGGCGTGCAAAAGTTGCCGCGTGAACTATGATTTTCGTCTCAGCTCTACCAGAAACGCCGGTCCGCAAAAAGCATTGTTTGTAAGCGCAAAAGTCCAGCGGTTCCGACCTCTTGACAACCGAGGGCTACTCGGCACGCTCGTACACCCTCAACCCACCGTCCGTCCCTCCCGCCGAGATCCAAACTCGGCCTTGCTCGTCCTCCCGTACGCAAGTCGTAGGTTCGCAATCCGGTCCGACAAACTCTTCGACGACGCGAACCTCGCACGGCGAGTCCGAATCGGAGGACTTGGGACTCGGCGAGATGTCGATGACGGCGCGGTAGGCGAGTCCGTCTGATGGGGCGACGAGGACGGAGAAGGTCGCAGGGACGGCGGCAGAGCTTGCCATTTCGCTGTTGGTGTCGACTGCGGATGCGGTTGGAGATGCAACGCTGGTCCGGAGCCGTTTCGACGGCTTGACATCGAGGATTGAGGAGCCGCCTTCGGTGCGTGACCAGGACGCGACCGGTGCCGCTGCTTCCGCCGCCGGATTCCCTCCCTCGATTCCGGACAAGCGGAAGAGCGAGACAACGCCGTTCCGACTGCCGGTGACGACCCAGCCGCCCGCAAGGGTCGACATCGCGTCGATCGGTGACGTGCTCGAGGTGCGGAGCACGACTCGCGCCGTTCCGATGCTGGACGACGTGGTGGTTGCCAGATTGGAGAGATCGACGAGCGAGACTGTCCCGTCCGTGTGCGCTGCGAGGGCCGATTTTCCTCGCAAGGCATCGCTCGCCTCAGACCCTTCCTCGCCCTCGTCCTCACTCCCGAGCACGACCATCTTGCTGATCGGCTGCTGCAACGTCCACGTCCGCTCGTTGTTCGAGGTCGAGACGTCCCAGAGTCGGATAGTCCCGTCGAGCGAAGAGGAGAGGACCAAGCGACCTTTGTGAGGACCTTTGGGAGTCGGAGAAGCGAGGATGTGCGTCGAGGTGACTCGTTTCGTGTGACCTTTGAGGGTGCGCGGGGACGAGCCGTCCTGCAGTTTGTGGGAGGCGAGAAGGTCAGATTGGGACGCGCGTCGCAGAATTGGGGCGAAGAAGCCGGGAAGGGACTCGCCAGTGCGGAAAAGACTCGTAAAGTCATGTCGCTGCTGGCGGTCAACACCACCTCGTTGGATGGGAACTGCGCGAGGAGGTTAACATATCACTCTGAGTCAGTGAAAAGCTTCCAGCGGCGCGCCTTGTGCAGAGGGTTGACTCACGAACGCAGCGTCGGTCAAATCTCCCACGTGCCCCCTCAGTGCTGTCTCTTTGCCCTTGACCACCCGCGTTCTCCTCGTGGCAGAGGGTTTGGCAACGACCTGTCCCACAAGCTCGACCACGCTCACGATACCGTCCACTCCGCCGACGACAACTCTGCGACCGTCGCCGCTGTGGGCAAAGGTCTCGATGGCGGCTCTGCGGCCACGGGCGGGGAGTCGGTAGAAAGAGGGAGGGGGGAGTTCTTGCGTTGTGGGGTTGATGGTGGAGGAGGTGGAAGTGGTCGGGAGGAGGAGAGTGTTGCAGTTCGGAGAAGGGAACAGGACTGTGGTCGCCGGGATGGACAGTTCCGGGCAAGCGACGTTGAACTCGGCCTGCGCGAGTGGGTATCAAAGCAATCTCAATCAGCAAATCAGGAGATCCGAGACGGAAAGAGAGCGCCTGCGCACCGACGAGAGCATGTCGACTCGGACTCTGTCGTCCGTCGGCAAGCATTCCACCTCTCCCTCCTTCTCGTCCGACTCGGTCAGCCGGACCTTTCCATGTACGCTCTGCATCTCGGTGCCAGGAGCAGGACCTGGAGCGGGAGCATAGCACGAGACCCAGCAATCTTCGACGGCGATGGTCGATCCGGGAGCGAGAATGTCGGACACGACGTGGGGGAGCGAGGGCTGCACGGCAATGTACGGCAAGCGCAGTCGGCGTGTGTCCGAGCTCGCCATCTTCCTCTGTCTGCAAGCGAGAGTGTACAGCAGAGAGCGTCGTCATCGACCGAGTGGAGATTCCGTCGTTCAGCGCGAGTTGGCGCGGAAGCAACCGAAAACGCTCGGTGGCGACGATCAGGGTGTCCGCCCTTCTGGCTTGCACGCACCCTTGCGGAAACGGAGGTTCTGCGCAGAGTGTACTCTCTGCTCGGAAGTGACCGCTTCCCAACGTCAGGCTGTTGTCGCCGATTGTGCCTTCCCTCTGGTTGGGCCTTCTCAAATTCGATCTTCCTCCGAGAGCGCAGCAGTACATACCGGAGCTTACAACTGCAAGAGAGTTTGGCAGAACCTCCAGCTACCTACCAAAAAGTGCCCCACGCTGCCCATAGATAGTCATCTGACGATACGACAGGCTAGTCGCCGTGGCGTGACCCAAAGCTGACAGCCGCAGCTTTCGGATGTGATTGTGTGACCTGTAAGCAGCCCGTAGAAAAGGAGCGTGCTCAATCAGGGCGAACTCACTGTAAGATCTTGGCTAGGGGTCAGTTTCAAGACATTGTGATGGAAGCGTTTGTTGGTAGCTGTGATGGCTTCGCTTAGCCCACTTCGCGGCTTCTGCGCTTCCTTCTGTCGCGTCGTTAAACACATATCCTCAGTGCCAAGTACATGCAGTGATATCTGGGACAAACTTGCCAAAACTCTCATCTTGTCTCTTCTGCGGCGGACTTTACCGAGCTTGTTTGCGAGCTCGTTCCAGCTCATCTGTCACGTGGTCGCGCTCCGCCCTTGTCCAGGCTTGATAGATACTTGTTGTGCACAGGAGCCAGTCGTGTCAAGCATCGGCGTTTTTCTCAAGGGGTGTAGCCTAAGAGAGCCGCTTTTGAGCCTTGCAAAACTGCAGGAAAGGAGAAAGAGGGTTGGTCAACCAGTCCTGCCGTTCGTGCAGCCCTAATATTACTGCCTACCTCTTCCCAAGATGCTTCGACCTGGTACACTTGTAAAAGAATCAGTGAATTGGCTGTAAGCACAGAGCAAGAAGCTCGCACCTTCTTCGGATTCCAATGCCGGTGAATTTCCATCCAAGCTTTTCAAAGTGCCCTCGGTGCGAGTTCTGCAAGAACTCCTGTCAGGGTACCTTTTCTCGACTGTCTGAAGGATCTAAACTCACAAGGTAATTCAGCTTGTCTTGCCAAGTCAGGAGGTTTTCCATCGCTCCACGCAGGGCATCGATTCGTTGTTCAGCCTCTTTTTGACAGGGCATGTAGCTGTCTTCCCACTCAAAACCATACAGCCAGTCTGCGAATGTTTTTGTTCCTTGAATGAGCTGGTCGAGATCCTGACTCCGCTTGTTTGCATCCAATTTAAGATCAGCATAGTCTGTAATGAGGGCCTGCAGTGCAGCCCAGACTGGCATGTACATGCGCTCGTATCTGATCATAGCCTGGTGTGCTATGATAGCCTGTATAGGAAATTGGTAAGCAGCCTCACCAGCAGGTGCAAAGTCTGTACTCACAGCGCTCGAAATGAGCCTCCGGAAACTGCTGTTCTCCTGCATGTATTCGGACTGCACAAGAGGCTCAGGTCAGGATGCTGTACCAGCACAAGGGCCACTACATGCTACACAACTCACAAGGAGCGCTGCTTTGTTGTCACCAACAGTGACGTTGGCCAGTGCTTTGCAGTGCTGGGAAAAGTTGTCCAGCTTTTCTTTTACGAGCGCGCTGTCAGCCAGACCCAGGTAGGTGAGGGAGACACTTTCGCGGGTAAGCCAGAGAAGCAGGAAGACGTGTTCCCGCAGCAAATATTCGCGATCCCCCTCGGCCACGCCACTGAGGCAACTGGTTCGAAGCTGATAACAGCTGTCAAGCATGGTGGCGAGCGTTTCTGCGGAGCTTGATGTCAGGCTGAGGTGGTGGCAGAAAGCAAAATTGTGCATACCCTTGTGTGCGCGCGTGTCCTGGTTGTTACTTGTCTGAAGATCAGCATTGTTTGCTTAGACTTGATGGAAGAGACTCACAAAGAGGTGCCCGTGTTGGTCTTCTAGGAACAGGGTGGAGTCGTAGAACAGGTCCTGGTCCCTCCGGTGTATTGACTTAGCATCAGCCAGAGCCTCATAGAAGCGCGCCAAGCTCACAAAGAGGTGGTTCAGTTCTGTAAGCCGATCTTCTGCAGTCCGCTCCGTATTTGACAGGATCCAGTTTATCGTATTCGCCAAGTCTGTGTAGCATCCAGCAAGTCCGTCGAGTACCTTGAGCGGCCACCTCTTCTTGACAAGACGCTTGACGCGACTCGGAAGGAAGTTCAAGCTATCCCCGCGCGTGCGTATCTCCGACTGTGGTTCGGCCTGCTTCACTAGTTCGCAAGCATCTAGGAGACTGCGGACTGAAGCATACAGAGCCTTGACTGACTCGCGGTAGGCATTCGTCATTGTGCTCAGTTGTAGGCTGGCAGCCAGAGACGTAGGAGGGAGACCTCGGGTATGTAGTCGGCCAAGGGGAGGTACTGTAAGCGCCGGAGGAGGCTCGTGCGCTCGGCGAGTCCGCGTCGAGCTCGGGGATCGAAACCCCAAAGACTAAAACTCGAGCTCGATGCTTTGGAGAGAAGTCCCCGCTCGAGCTGCGGCGCCGGCAGCGGGCTCGGTTTTTGAAAGGGAAGGGGAGAGCTGCAGCGCGCTTTGGGTACGATGAACACTTCGAGACGCAACCACACACGCTTAAAAGAGCACACTTCTCTCCGCTGCGGTAGACGAGTACATCGGCAGCAAAATGTGTGGGTATCTCTGCAGCCCGTTGTCGAGGACTTGGGGAGGGGGGGGGGGGGGGCGCGGCGAGAACGCTGTCGGAGGCTGAGCGTCGGCGGGCCGGTGAAACGGTCCTGTGTCGAATAGCCAGCTTCGAATGCACGTCGTCACCGCACACAGACACAGGAGGTTTGCCTGCATCGGCTGCTCGACTATTGGAAGAGAATGCGTCGTAGCTAGAAACGAGCGCCAGAAAGAATTTCGCAGGACGCGCGGGCATCCGCAGTTTAGCTTGCTCCGAATGTTCCTTGTTGACGAGCGATGGTAGCAATGTCGCTGTGGCGGGCGTCCAAGCTCCTCGGCTCTATGCCGACATGGGATTGACAATCGTGACCCGTGAAAATTGGCTGGGACGTCGTGTAGTCGTCACGAGCGCACCCGCGGCGACGCAGCTCAGATGACAAGCTAACTCGTCTGGTGAAGCTTACATCGAAACAAGAGCGTGCAAGCAAGGCCGAACTGGGAGATGAGCCCGCGGTCGAGCAAGCGAGGTGGCGTAATACGCCTGAAGCCGAGTGCTCCGGCCCGCCGAGACAGCCTTCCTGAGTAGCAATAGGATTTGAGCAAAGCGACCCTTTGGCAGAGTGGCTAGAGCCGGATGCCCAGAGCGGAGAGAAGATGCCGAAGTGAGAGAGAGAGAGTCCGAGTTTGAGTAATTGGACGACACAAGTGCGACTCGCCGGCTGTTTCGGCGTTCTAGTCGAGCAGACTCTGCGTACACGCATCTGCTGTACGGCCCCGTTCGCCCTTTACTCTACATCTCTCCCCGGCCGCCGACTCTCGCCTCGCACCGCCTCGCTTCCCAAGATCAGCAAGCACTCCGGTCTATGGCCGCTCTCGCCTCCGCCAGAGATTAGATGCTCGATCTGATCCGCGCAGGAACGCACAATACGCTCGGCTAGCCGCGCACACTCGACTCGACTCGACTTCCCCTCGCCCTCGCCCTCGCCGAGTCGCCTCGCCTCGACACAACTCCGCTTTCCAGCCAAAGCGATCAGCGAGTCGCAGGCTACTTGAAACGCATCTCCAGACGGTGTTTTCTCCAGATCAGAAGACTTCCAAGGGTGAGCCCGCAGCTAGTGCTTCTTCTTTTCCGCCGACGAGACATGCGCGGCAACGCTGACCTCGTCCCTTCTTCCCTCCGACTAGCTGTAGCGGGGACGACCGCTCCAGAAAAAAATCCGTAGAGGACGCAGAGGCGAACCATGACGGAGAACCGGCCCGTTGCCATCGACGCGGGGCAAAAGCGCCGCTCCTCGGCGTCGTTCTCGGTCGCCGACAACCAGACCGCCGACTCGAATACAATCTCGCCACCACCAGCAATACCGAAGATTGCAACAGGAGAAGGTACCGACGGAAGCACCGACGCTAAACCAATCATCCGCGGACGACCGCGTTCGACTTCCATCTCGAGCGGTTCACCAGGTCCCGCCCCGGGCACACCTCTCCCCGTCTTGTACCCGACAGATCCATTCCTCGCCTTGTCGAGCTCGACTTCCACGACGACGACGACGACTTCCGGCGCGTTTTCACTGCCGACGGTGACGCCGATCACGACAACGGCAGCGTCGTCGTCTCCGTTTGCCAACTTTTCCTTCGGCAGAAACAGCGGAATGGCACCCCCCTTCTCAGCGTCCTCGTCGGCACCCAGTAGCGGAAGCGGCTCCGGCTGGGGACACCGTTCCTCGTTATCGGTTCCGAGCCTCTTTGCGCCTTCGCCGCTCGTTCCCGGCTCGGCGCCGAAAGGAGGTCGACACCGCCGCACGCAGAGCGTCTCACCCCCGGGAGGATTATCTCCCGAGGATTTGGCGGCCGCTGGAGGCGGAGGACTCGCGGCGCCGCGTGCGGGTGCTCCGCGAACGGAGGGAAGCAGTCAGAATCAGCAGCAGCAGCAGCGGAGACTCGGCGGGTCCTTCGAGGGTGGTGGCCTTGGTGCTTTGTCGTCCAGTCCGGGCAGTAGCAACAG
The DNA here is from genome assembly GCA_023628275.1 of Rhodotorula sp. M30-05A-2. Classification (NCBI taxonomy): domain Eukaryota; kingdom Fungi; phylum Basidiomycota; class Microbotryomycetes; order Sporidiobolales; family Sporidiobolaceae; genus Rhodotorula; species Rhodotorula sp. M30-05A-2. Next base: position 184,007 of record JAMALC010000004.1, on the reverse strand, counting down.
TAAGCAGTCACTCTCGACTGGGGAACGTGCGACTGGCGACTTACTCCCGCCGCTTCCGAGGACAGCTTCGCGGAGTCCGACGGGCTGGTCGAGCGCCAATCGGACACGGACGACCTCGGCGCCCGCGTCCGGATCGACGACCGCATATGCTTCTTCAGCCCCGCATGCACAACACGTCTTGCACGAACTGCACCTCGCGCAACAACAGCGGTCTTCGTCGTCGGCGTCGTCTTCTTCGCCTTCGTCGTCTTCAGCCCCTTTCGGCTCGCCGTCTTCGACGTCGACAACTCCTTCGGCACTGGGATTTTCGCCTAGCACATCAGCGACGACGGTTGTATCAAGTCCACATTACCAACATCACCACCACCACCATCATCATCATCACGCCACGTCCCACGCCGCATTGCTGCAAGGCGTCCGCTCCAACTCGCATCCTCATTCGCCAACTCTCGACGGCAGCGGCAGCAGTGGATCGGTCCACTCGCCTCAGAGCATGTCGCCCCTCTCGAGGTCGCCGTCGTCGTCGTCATCATCCGCGTTCCCGTCCAACAACTCGCTGCTGCGGAGGTCGAGTTCCGGAAGCGCGTCCAGTCCGCGGATCACCGCCTCGCCGGCATCACCGCCTTTCGGAGCGTCTCTAGCCGGCGGCGGCGTCAATGGGACTGTTCTGCCAGCTCCGCAGTACAAGCCCGAGCACGACATGGAGATTCCGTTCGCGCTCGATGAAGACCACCAGACGGATCACGAGTCTCGTTCCCCGTCCTCGTCCCATGCACGAGCGCTCGACGAGGCCATGTCGGACGCGATCGACCGGACGATGAGCTCGCTTTCGCACTCGCCGCGCTCGAGATCCAGCGGCGGCGGCGGCGGCGGCGGTCTGAGCAGTCCGCCACTGTTCCCGCAGCAGGACTTGGCTACGAGTACGTCACCGCCCCTCGCGGGGGCATGTTGCGGCGCTTTGGCGGGTACGTCAACGTCGATGCTCCCTCGAGCGAGGAGGGGTTCGCATTCTCGAGTCGCGGACGCGGTCGGGTCGGCTTCGGTGTCGCCTGCTTCGTTGTACCTCGAACAAGAAGACGTTGGTGGCTCGCCGTCGTCTACTTCTTCTTCTGCGTCGCCGAGGTTGAGAGCGTGCCCCTCGCCGACTTTGTGTCCTCTCGGTGGAGGAGGTCGGACAGCGGGACCGCGATCGATCAGTCCGCCGCTGATTTCGACTTCGCCTTCTTCCTCCTCATCGCTGATGTTTGCCGACACGCTCTTTCCGACGAGTGGACCTCTCCCACCACCCGGCCAACCGCAATCCGTCTCGCCTTCACTCGACCGCAGTGCGCGGATCGAAGGAGGTGGCACGACTCTGTTTGCACCGTTGGATGAGGCTTCCATGCTCGGGATCGAGACGGGCCATCATCCCTCCTTGTCGCCGCCGTTTCGAGCGGAACGGAATTCGCCCAGTCTGTCGGCCCATGTCTCCGCCCCAGGCGAGCTTCGACCGGTCCCAGCGTTACAGCTCGACCTGGACGTCGTCTTGGGCTCTGAAGCACGGTCACCAGACTCTGTCAAGTCACCGGACGCCTTTGCTTCGCCCCTCTCGCCTTTGGTCGGACTCGCAGCTCTCGACGACATTCCTTCGCCTTCGTCTCCGCACCGAGGACCGGTCAGCTTGTCGCCTCCGCCGCCGTTACCGGACGGTCCGACCGGCATCCCTGCGCACCTGACGTCTCGAGCCAAGTCGCGGTCCAAATCGAGGTCGCGTTCGCGATCGAGGTCTCGTTCGCCGGATTCAAATCCCTCGCGAACTTTGCCGCCGAATTACATCAAGCTGCCGCCCGGGATGGCAGAGCTGACTGCGCATGCACCGAAAGTGCACAGCCCGTTGGCGAGTCCGGGAGTCAAGATGGACGCGACGGACGGTGAGGAGGAGGGCTCTGAGGGAGAACGAGGGAGGACCGCCTCCGTCTCGCCGACCGAATCGTCGCCTCCCTCTTCGAAGCCGTCGGACGAGTCTACGCCGGCCGATGCGGTCAAGGCGGATTTGGAAAGGCGGGCAACATCCCCGCACCCGGTGGCTACCGGCCTCGGCCTCGGCGACATGACTGCGGCTGTCGAGCCCAGCGTCACCACCTCTCCGACGACTTCTCCTCCGTCCGGTCCGCCACCGTCTCTCGGCCCACCTCTTCTCCCTCAGATCAGCACGTCTCCCCTCGGCACGCCAGAACATGTCGAGAACTCTCTCTCGCCCGCCGATTCGACCTCGTCCTACTTCACCCTCCCGGAGCGGACCTCTGTCGCCTCTGAGCCACCCAAATCCGCACCGACCCCGAGTCGCGCGTCCGTACCTCCTCTGGAGCGTGCTCCGAGCTGGGAAGACCTCGAGGTCGACGAGGACGAGGACGAAGACGATTTCTTCGGCCACGATGACGGATCGGGCGAACTCGGTTTCATGCCGACTGCGCGGAGGCGGAGCAGCGGCGAAGCGGGCAGAGACCGCATCTCCATTCTCGAAGAGCTCGAGCTTGAAGGTGTCTCTGACCACGCGACGGCTTCCACCCTCGTCTCGGGCGTTTCGATCCCGGTCGCACAATCGCTCGCCCCGCCCGTGCCGTCAATGACGGCGTCCGACCGGTCGAACGACATGCAGCTCGACACGTCTACGTCGTCGCAGGCGGGTCAAGCCGGCAGCGTTGCAATGGTTACGCCATCCGAAGATGAGCAGGTGCCGGATGCAAGTCGCGAAGAGGAAGAAGATGACGGCATGCTTGGCATCGACGAAGAGATGCTGTCCGCCCTCGAGCGCATCTTTATCTGCGCCAAGAGTGAAGCTGTCGAGGATCGGTACGTTTCTCCTCCGGACTCATCTATTTGGAGAACCCTAGCTTGGCCCTGACTTCTCTCGCTTCTTTTCGACAGCGCCCGAGTCGCCCACTTTTTGCCCGACTGGCTCCCGGGCGTTGACATCTCGGAAGCCGTCGAGTATGTCTTGCCGCTGCTCGCTGGTTTCGTCGAGGAGGAGAGCGTCAAGGAGGTTTTCGCTCCCAAGCTAGACCGCATCATGTGGCATTTCTTCTCGGTACGTTTGGCACGCCTGTTTGAGCGAGAGCTTGTCTGATGCGAACCTTTTCTGCAGCACTGTCCTCTCATCGAACTCGACCCGAGATCCGGCTTGTCGCAGGAGGATTCCTCCGAGGATCGACCCGAACTAGGACGCGCCGAGACGGACGAGATCCACAAGGTCTCTTTCGCTTCAGTCGAAACCTCGCCGATGTCGTCAAACAATGTCTCAGAGCGGTCCGTCACGCCGCCACCCACGACAAAGACATCGCCGGCGTTGTCGAGCTCCGCTCTTCCCGACCTCCCGCGCATCTCGGCAGCTGCATTCACCTCGCTACTGGGCGCTCTCCTGACGGATCAGTCGACTTACGTGGCGAAGGCGACCGAAGCAGCTGTCGTCCGCTTCCTCTGCCGGCTCAAGAGTAAGCCTGTGCCGCCCGAGCCGGTCGAAGAACCCGCAGTCGCCGACTTCACCTTTGGCGCCAGCGAGGAGAACCTCACCATCATCGGCACCGAGGAGGCAAATCCGGCCGCGACGTACCGCTTCACGGACGAAGCGAAGCAAGTTCTCGAGGACGAGATCGTCTGCGGGATCGTGCTCGGTTTGGCGCGACTCGATGAGGAGGAGCGAGAGAACGGAGAAGAAGATGGCATGGACGCCGAGACCTCGGCTGGACCACCTCGGCGCAAGCTATCCGCCACTCCGGAACCTCCCGCTTCGCGCGACGAGGCCGAGAACCCGACCCTCTTCCACAGCCCCGAGGCAGAGTCGCTAGACGAAGCATGGCTCGCTGGCGTGAACGGTGCATCGGACACCGGAGGCGAGCGGTCTCCCGTCGTCAGCCCTGACGACAACTCCGCCTCGGCAAGTCAACCGCAACAGATCCCGCCGGCTTCCAAGACCGCCGAGACGGACTCGGAATCGGGCGACATGTCCTTCCGGCCCGAATCCTCACCGCTTGGCGACGCCATGTTTTCGTCCTTTTCGCCCGACCCCGCGGCGGACCAGGGTAGCGAGGAATCGGCTATCGGCAAGATGGTCGCGATGAGTCTCATCGCCGCCATCACGAGCGCAGATTGCCTCGACTCGAGCGTGCTGGTCGAGCAATTCTTACCGGAAGTGGTTCGCATGGGCGATGAGCCCATGTTTTACGTCCGCAAAGAAGCGGTTCAAGCTCTGGGCGCTCTCGCCAAGGCGATGCCTCTCGACGTCTTGCAGTCTACGGTGGTGCGTTGTGACTTTTTGCCGTACATTGCCGAACCAGCCAACTGATCCGTTTCCTTACTCGACAGCTCACCTTGCATGAAACCTTTAGCAAGGACTCGCAGTGGCTGGTTCGTCGCGCCGCTGTGCTCGCAGTCCCCTCCATCTGCGCTCGCCTGCCCCGCGCGGCCCTTCGGACGGTTGCTGTCCGCGCAGTCTCGCAGTTCGCCGAGGACGAGGACCGGAACGTCCGGAGCGGCGCTCTCGAGATCTGCGGCGAGTTGATCTATCTCTTTCACGAGGATCCGGACGGCGTACCGGACGAGGCGCTCCGGTTCTTCCTCGGCGAAACGGCTCCGGAAGAGAGTCGGCCGTCGCCATCACATGCTGCCAACAAACAGCTGGCTTCTCCGCGGGACGGCGACGATTCGCCTCCCAACCCTTTCTCTCCTCTTCGGAACTCTCTCGATTCGCCTTCGACCTCGTTCCTCGACTCTGTCACGACGTGGTCTCCGATCCGACCCTGGCCGGCCTCGCGCGATCCCGAGCGCGAGATCCTCACTGCTTTCAACTTTCCCGCCGTCGTCCTCACGCTCGGTCGATCGCAGTGGTCCCGCCTCGCGAGCCACCACCGCGAACTGTGCGGTGATCCGGTCGAGAAGGTGCGACAGAGCCTCGCGTCGTCTCTGCACGAGGTGGCCAAGATTATCGGACCCGAGCAAAGCGATGCGAGCTTGCTCGACCCGTTCGGTTGGTTCGTCGTCGACGTCGACAACGTGCAAGGTCCCGTGCTCGACAACTTGCCTTCGCTCCTCCACTCGTTCACGGACGAAGGTGCCGCCACCGCGCTTCGAGTCCTTGGCGAAGGGTGGAATCAGATCCGGCTGTGGAGGCAACGCGAGCGCGTGGCGCAGCAGTTTGCCGACTTTGGAGTCGACCTCGTTCGGAGAGGGCGCGTCGATGCGGTGCTTGAACTGCTCGTCCGCGCCTGCAAAGACTCGGTCGCGGCTGTGCGAGAAGCGGCAGTCCAGTCGGTGCGTCCTCCCGACGTAGTGCACCGTGGCAGCTGATACTGACGCCAATCGGTCTGCGCAGGTCGCTCCTTTGTTCGAGGCCTGCACAACGGAGCTCGCCGATCGCACCAAGCTCCTCGCGTTCTTGTCCGTCTTTAGCTCCGACTCGTCGTACCGCCAGCGGGTCGTCTACACCCAGTGCGCCCTCGCCTGCGTGCGCGCGCAGATCGACCGAGCCACGTTTGAGAACGCTTGGCTCCCGACCTTGACGGGACTGGCGCGCGACCGCGTCGTCGGTGTTCGGATCGCGGTGGCGAGAGTCATCGGAGAGGCGTGCAAGACGCGTGAGTCACTTTCCCAGGCGTTTCGCCGCTAACCCGCAACTGATAGTCTCATTGTCGTGCGCAGCCTCGTTGTACTCGGATCCCGCGACGCGGACCAACGTGCGCGACATTCTCTCCACCCTGTTCGATTCGCCGGATCGGGACGTTCGCCAGCCGGTCGAAGAGTTTTGCGCAGCAGCGGACCGTTCTCCAGCTTCGGACAGCACGATCTCGGCGACTCCGACCCCAACGTCGGCAGTCCCGCCGATGCCGCTGCCTGCGCCGGTCGAAGCGAGACCGGACGAACCTCTGGAAGATTCGAACATGCAAGACGTCAACGAGACCGGACCGACTTCTTCCTCGACCGACAACCGCCCGGGCACCAGCAGCAGTGGCACTGTCAGCGAAGAGGACGTCGACATGGCCGAGTTGATTGGCGAGAAGGACGTTAACGACGAAGATTACGAAGAAGACGGGGACGGCGGTTTCGTTGAGGTGTCCAAGGCCGAGTGTGCATGAACCCCCTTCCGCGTGCCATTCTCCTCCCCATGTACAGTGACGAGGTATGTACTGACAGTAGCAAAGAGAAAGCCGACCTTAGACTTGTAATGCATTGCAAATCGCATTTCCAGATCCTCTGCAATTGCAACTTGGGTCGATCTGGGACCTGCAGCCGCTTAGGGCACTTCGACCCCAGTCCTGATGTGGTTTTCGCAGTAGAGTATCTGCCTACGCATGCATGCTGATCCTGGGAAAAAAGGACGTGGAGATAACCGGAGAAAGGGCGACAACTTTCGAAGGCCTCCACCGACCTCGAGCGGCACGCCTCGCACTCTTACGCACCGCCTTGCCAAGCTAGGAAAGCGACAGGAGACATGCATCGGGCTACTCAGACTCTGCAGCGCCTCGCCCGGAGTACGGCTCCGCGCACGGTGGCGTCGTCGTCGGCCGCCTCGTTCGCTCGCTCATCTCGGACTCGCTCTCTCGCGACCGTGACGTCCCAGGTGCCGCTCGGAACCAACACGCACATCCCCGTCGAAGTGCAGGATGCCGCCGTCGACGTCGTCTCGCCCGCGAGCGAGATGCTCGGATTCGAAGTGTCGGAGAGTCAGTCGGGAGCACCGCGCGAGGACATTGGCCGACCGATTTACCTCGACGCGCAGGCGACGACGCCCGTCGACCCGCGTGTGCTCGACGCCATGCTCCCGTACTTGACCAACATGACCGGAAACATGCACTCGGGTCCGCCATCCTGCAACCGAGATCTCGCCCATCGCAACGCCACTGACAGTTTATCCGCTCTCTCGATCTGTAGCTACTCACGCCTGGGGATGGGAGGCAGAGAAGGCTGTCGAGGTCGCGCGCAAGGTGCGATCCCACTCGCGACGGTGGCCTGCGAGTTTCTGTGCTGACACATCTGCGATTCGCCTTGCAGCACATCGCCGACCTGATTGGCGCCGATGCGAAGGACATCGTTTTCACCTCGGGTGCGACCGAGTCGAACAACATGGCCATCAAGGGTATCGCCCGCTTCTACAAGGGCAAGAAGCGCCACATGTCCGTCTCTCCCGCCTCACCCGTCTGAAGGAGCTTCTCCCCGCTGACTGAGCGCATCCCTATAGCATCACCACTCAGACTGAGCACAAGTGTGTGCTCGACTCGTGCCGTGTCTTGCAGGACGAGGGCTTCGACGTCACCTACCTCCCCGTCAAGGAGAACGGCCTCATCGACCTGAAGCAGCTCGAGGAGGCGATCCGGCCCGACACGTGCCTCGTCTCGGTGCGTGTTGTCCTCTTGTTCAGTCGGCTGTTGTGTTTCTCTGACGGCATACCTCGCAGATCATGCTCGTCAACAACGAGATCGGGACGATCCAGCCGATCAAGGAGATTGGAGAAATTGTCAAGAAGCACAAGGGTGTCTTCTTCCACACGGATGCTGCTCAGGGTGTCGGCAAGGGTGAGTATCGCGAAAATTGCCATCTCTGACAAGCCCTCCCTCGCTGACATTTCGTTGCGTCCCCAGTTCCCATCAACGTCAACGACCTCAAGGTCGACGTCCTCTCGATCTCGGGTCACAAGATCTACGGCCCCAAGGGCGTCGGGTGCCTCTACGTTCGCCGCAAACCGCGAGTCAGGCTCGAGCCGATCATCTCGGGTGGCGGTCAGGAGCGTGGACTCCGGAGTGGAACGGTCCCCGTGCCGCTCGCGGTTGGGTTCGGCGAAGCGTGCAGGCTCGCCAAGAAGGAGATGGCGGTGAGTTTGACTCTTCTCCGATCGTTCGATGCGGTCGACCTTGGCGGAAACGATCGAGGTCAGCAAAGACGACACCGTCCAACCAAAGATTCTTGTCCCCTTCCTCGGGGACAAGCTATTCCCTTTCTTTACGGAGGGGGATAGAGGACATTGCCTTGATGGCCGAAACGAGCGCCGCGACTGGCTCCCTGTTTTTGCGGGCGAGCAGGTTCGGCGGCGCCGAGAGTCTTGTGCAGGGGTTCTGAGCTGGGAAATTTCGCTCCGGGCGGCTTCCCCGTGGCCGTTGCCTCGTAACAATTACCTTTCAGGCTCTCATGTACTGACGCAATGACTTATAGGCCGACCACGCGCACGTCGAAGCGCTCGCGAAGCGCCTCTACGACGGCATCACTTCGAAGCTCACGCACGTCGTTCGGAACGGCGACGTCGCTGGTTACCCCGGTTGCACCAACCTGTCCTTTGCCGCCGTCGAGGGAGAATCTCGTACGTCCATACTCCCTTGCTTGACTAGTTCCGGGCGAGTTGAGCGTCGCTGACGGCTGTTTTACCCTCGCAAAGTGCTCATGGCGATAAAAGACGTAGCCGTCTCTTCCGGCTCTGCGTGTACGTCGGCCTCTCTCGAGCCGTCGTACGTACTGCGTGCACTCGGCGCCGACGACGAGATGGCGCACAGTTCGATCCGATTCGGACTCGGACGGTTCACGACCGAGGGCGAAGTCGACTTTGTCGTGGACAAGGTGGTCTCTGCGGTCACCAGACTGCGTGATATGTCCCCGCTATGGGAGATGATCACTGAGGGAATCGACTTGAAGTCGATAGATTGGTCTCAGCATTAATCCTTGCAACGAGACGATCAGAACGGGTTTTTTGAGCCAAAAACAAAAAATGTGCGTGTATGTGTGTGTATATATAGTCTAGTCTCATCCGATTGTACACGCATGTAGTCGTCTACAGAGGGCACGCAAACCGGCACTATAGTACAGGAGAGAACAGGAAAATCGAAGAGGCCGTTTCCTCAGTTTCTTTGTCCTCATACGCTGGCATCTCGTCCCGCATCCACTGCAGGACTCACGAGAGCCTTGACGAGCTGTAGCCTACGGTATTGCCAGTCAGATCGTGACCTGCCGCTTGTCCGACAGCTTGCTGCCGCTCAGGAGCTTTTACTCCGCCACCGCAGCAACACCCATCTTCTGCTCGGCGGAACGCAGCTCAAAGGAGATCCGCACACTGTTACTTGCACTATTCTCATGATGCCCACGGCTCACAGCTTTGACCCGGCTCTAAGCCTCCTGAAAGTACTGCCCGGAATCACGCGTTAGTGACTCCTTCGTGCGGAAAGTCCCTTCCGTCGCTCTCTGACAGAGATACAAGAAAGTGACTTTGATACAAAGCAAGGGTGGTATGTAGCGCCGGATCACCATGAAACTGAGATGAGAAATGTCAGAAGGCTACCCGCCGCCGTCAGAAAGCATGACCATTGTACCACTCATCTGGTACTGGCAGCGTTCATCCTCCTCCTCCTCCCTCGGACTACCGCATCCTACTGTGTGTTTCACTGTCATACAGGGCTTATATCTCCAAGATGACGCTGTTCCGGAATGCGGGCTATCACTGAGTTTGCAGAGTCGCCACTTTAGTCCTTTGCAAAAATCCGTCTTGGCCGTTCCAGCTCCAGCCTCCGCTTCTTGCCTACGGGCCAAGTCTTACTAAAGAGTTTCTGTAGCATGCTCAAGCTTCCCGCATCAAGCTGCCGCCCAGGTTGCTTCGCTATCGGATCATGCCGCCAGAGCTGCATGACCCAGTTGCTCTGCAAGCGCAGTACTTCGCCCGGAACTTGGTGTTCCACTGCGCCTCAAAGACATCAAAACTTCAATATTTGTCCCATGCGTGTATTAAGGAGACTCTTGAAGCAACCCAGGATGAGGACTTGTAAGGAAACATCCAACTTTACGCTTTTCTCCTCAACCATTCGGCTTGCTCTCAGACTGCGGACATTCCTGCCAGCACAGGCGACGCATTTATACTCCTTCTGTTAGATATGTTGCCTTCACACCTACTTGATGCAGTGTCAATCTATGGAGATCTTGTTTCAAAGGCCTTCCCGCCTCGCCCATCCTTTCGTCCTCGGATCAGAGAGTCGGCCGCCCGACTTTTCCCATCCTGTTCACCTTCTACAGCGCGTAGAGTTCTTGTCTGAAACTTTGGAACCTTCGCTTGATCCTAGTGCAGGCGAAACAGAAAGGAAGTAAGCAAGACACATTTGTTAGCGCGAGAAGCAGCAGATATACATGAGACCCGACGCCACGGCCGAGAGAGCTTTCACGCATCGCCAACACAAGTCTAAGGAAGCGCTTGCACCAGTGCACTCCTATCCATCGCTGCCTCTGTTGCCACCAGACTTTGTATTGGCCAAAATCACGTTCAAACTCATTCGTCTGCGACATTCTTGGTGTCGTAGTTCAGAGCTCAAATCCTGCAAACGGGTACTTCACGCGGCTCAGAGCACATCTCTCCCTTACCGAAGCAGTGTAGTATCAGAGAGAAAGCCCTGGGCGGTGAGCATAACGTTGCCTTCTCAAGCTCGTCTGCTTCCCCTTTGGCGAATCATCTTCAAAGAGAGCACCAGGTAGGAAGGTGAGGCTAGAGCAGTGAACTCACAGCGCAGACAAGCTGCTACAAGAGTCAAAGTCGATAGATTGGTCTCAGCATTAATCCTTGCAACGAGACGATCAGAACGGGTTTTTTGAGCCAAAAACAAAAAATGTGTGTGTGTGTGTGTGTATGTGTGTGTATATAGAGTCTAGCCTCATCTGATTGTACACACATGTAATAGTCTACAGGGGCCACGCAAACCGGCACTATAGTACAGGAGAGAACCGGGAAATCGAAGAGACCGTTTCCTCACTTTCTTTGTCCTCACGCACTGGCAACTTGTCCCGCCTCCACTGCAGCACTCACAAGGGCCTAGGCGGGCTGTAGCCTACGGTAATGCCAGTCAGACTGTATCCTGCCGCTTGTCCGAGAGCTTGCTGCCGCTCAGGAGCTTTTACTCCGCCACCGCAGCAACACCCATCTGCTGCTCGGCGGAGGCAGTCTAGAAACAATCCGCAGTCCACTGTTCACATGCACAAGGTTCACGATGCCCACGGCCTACAGCTTTGACCCGGCTCTAAGCCTCCTGAAAGTTCTGCCCGGAATCACGCGTTAGTGAGTGACTCCTTCGTGCGGAAAGTGCGGAACGCAGCTCAAAGGGAATCCCCAGTACACTGTTAACTTTCACTCTTTTCATGATGTGCATGTACCACAGTTTCGACTCGGCTCTAGACCCCCTGCGAGTTCTGCATGGAAATCCGCGTAGTCAATTGAATCCTTCCTGCTGAAAGTCCCTTCCTTCGCTCTCTGTCTCAGGAATGTGACTACTGCGATGCAAAGCGAGCCAGAAGACGCAGTATGCTGCACAGCGAATACATGATACTGGGGAAGGGAAGCGTCGGGAACCTCTCGATCATGACCATGGTGCCGCCAATCTGGTACTTGAAGTGCGCATCCTCTTCCTCCTCTTCCTCCTCGCTGTCCTCTGCTTTCAAAGAGCCAAGGCGGCGTCTCTTTGCATCTTGTTCCCGAAACTTTAGTTTTGGGTCTTTCAGAGGGGTCGCTCGACAGGGTCTCGCTGTCAAGGGCCGCCAGATTTTGGGCACATGGGCCTCCGCAATTTTAACTTGGAGCCCCACAACACAAGGCGGAGTCCCGACCTCGGCCCTTGCCTCCTGCAGTTTGCAGGCTGCCTATACATACAGTACTGTATGACCTCCTATCGCCGTTTCCTCCACCCTCTGCCTTCCCCAGCCTCCCTTTCCTCTCCTGCTCCTCCTCCTTCTGCTTCCTTCCCCCCCCCCCCCTTCCCTCCCCCTCTTCTTTCTTTCCCCATGGAGGTCCCCTTCTCATGTTCCCCTGCCAATGACTCGCTGTGTAGTGCGCAATCTAGAGCAGAAAGCCCTGCATTGCGCGCTTGGAACTTGTGTGGCCACCTTCTTAAAGGCACTTTGCTCTCCGCCACGCTCCGCTCCATGACGGCTGCCATGTTTGGTGACGTACTGTAGAGGCAGGCCTTCTGCACTTGCACTATCTCCCACCTGCACCATCCTGTGCTCCTTTTTGCATGGCCACACCGCAGCTGTAGGTTTTTCTTTTGCCTCTTTATTAGGCCGTGCTCGATGATGCCCTATGTCCTCTCTTGAATGCAGGCAAATTACTGAAAGCTTTCTTGCTGTAGATCCTGTAGATAAGTGAAGTGTATTATGCTGGCTTGCTACTGAGCTTTGATGAATGTTGATTCTCCATGGTGGAATCTCTCGCTCGGATTTGGTCGTAGCTCCCTTTCTCTTTTAGGACTCCCCGCTCTTCGCTCATATCCTCTCGAAATCTATACTTGAGTCACTGTTCATCCGCTCCTGCACGCCTGAGACTCGCTACGCCCGTCTCCGACTAGCTACGACCCGGAACTGAGCAGGACGCCTTCTCTGGCATCGAGCTCGAGAGTGGTGCGCCCTGCAAACCTGCTCTGCCCTGCTCATCGCGTCGACTTTGACTTTCATCTCTGTGCGTGACTTGCTGGGCCGGCATCGCTTCGCTCACCAGCTTCGCCTCGCTCGGACTCCGACTCGACTTCCTCTTCTAAGTCTCTTCCTCGCTCCTTTTCTTTCGAACGGAACTAACACTCATTTTGATTGGAGACACACACTATATCATGCCGGGCTCAAAGTGACGGTTGCGCCTCAAGACTCGGCGCACCTTTGGTGGATGTTGGTGGATTCTCTCGGTCGACTTGTTGTAGCTCCTTTGCTTCTCTTCTTCTTCTTTAGCACCCCGTCCCCCTTCGCTCATTCTCTCTGCGAAATATATACTTGAGTCACTGTTTACCGGCTCTGGTTCATTCTACGACTCGCTACGACCTGCCCTGCGCAGTAGACCCACTCTCGCATCGAGCTTGAAAGTGGTGTCCCTGCATGACTTGCAGACAGTTTGCTCACAGTGGAGCGCTCTTGCTGTTGTACTGCTGGCCTGGTATCCTCTATTGCTGCAGACCCTCCAGATGAGCTTGACATCTGCTGGGCTTGCGTTCCGCACTGCTTGAACTCGCTCATTCTAAGTCTCCTAAGCCCTTCCTTTCGAAATTCGCTCGTCTTTGGCTCGAACTTCGCTCACAATACTCTAGCACTGTTAGAAGTTTCTCTCTATAACGCTCCAGATCAAAGTTACCTGCAAGGACAAGACATCGGATGGTGGATGTTGGACAACTTTCTCGCGCGCCGCAAAGGCTCCCTCTTGTTGTAGCTAGGTTACTACCTGCAGGAATACCCGATCCAGTTGACTGGGCTACGCAACGCTAGTGCCGTTCTTTGCTAATATTCATCCTTTGGCAGAGCTTCCTTGTCTCATTCCTGCTTGCGATAAGTGCGCTTTGCAGCATTTCTGTAGTTGATTCCGCTGTCTTTGAACTGGGTCTTTATCAAAGTCAGCAGTCAGCAGTCAGCAGTCTGAAGGTAAGATACTGATTGCGGGCGTAGCACCAGTGCAGGTGTAGTCGCTATTCAACTTGAATGCGCTTCATTGCACTTTCATTGCAAAATGCGGTCGGAAATGTCTGTCTTTCCTTTGAAAGTTTCGGGTTTGCCGCTTGTCGGCCTTGTCCCACTCATCCAACTCCGGCCGACGCGTGTGGCAGGGTGCGCTTGAGACTAGGTGGAAGCTCGCCGTCGGGCTGTTTATGTGCAAAGACCGCGCGGCCAACCTCTCGGTCCTCATGATGAGCCTGGTCAAGCACTTTACGCATAGTCTCATCATATGCAAGAAGTGTGAGCGAGCCCCATCCGGTCTTGGTGACGCCAACAGACTCAGGGCGCGGGACCATCCTGATTGAGCTCGACGGTGCGCCGGCTACCTTCTTTGCACTGGTCCAGGTCGCCGTAGACCATGCAGAGAGCTGGTTCTGGGACCATGGGACCTGATCGGCAATCTGAGAGCGCCAGCTCATGATGCGCAGGAACGCGTACTCCCGAACGATCCGCCAGTCGCCGTCGTTTCCGAGACAGCGCATCAAGTCATCCAGGAATTCACTCGCGTCCTTCTGAACAAGTTCCTGCGAGGCGGTATCTTTGCAGATGGCTGCTTGCACAGTGGCGATCAACTTGAGAAAGGCCGGGAGGAACCGGTCGAGGAGAATGAGGTGTTTCGCTTCGTAGACCGGAGCCCAGGCTGTAACACAGCGCCTCTTTGCCTCGTTGTCGACGGGGCGGTGCGCAGGAGGGAGGAATTGGATGTTGTGGGATTTGAGGTGGTGGAGGTGCGTCTCGGTGAAACAGGCGACTGGCGGAATGAGGCCGTGTTGCACGGCGCAGACCAGTTGGTTGACGACGGGGAGGTCGCCCGCTCCGTTCGAGATGGTCGCCAACGGGTCCTCCTTCTCTTCGGGGCGGGGACCGATCTTGATCGGTGCCCTGCTCGAGTCGCCGTCCTTCTTGACTTCCTTGGCCTTGCCTTGGTCCTTCGGAGGAACGGGCGCGGCCGCGCCGCCCTGCCCGACGGACTGGTCCGAATCGACCTCGCCGCCCTCCTTGCCGCGCTGCAAGGCTGCCAAAGCCTGCTCGGCAGTTTGTTGTGCCGCACGCGCCTCGGCTAGCTGTTGCCGGAGGTCATCAAACTGCTTTTTCGTCGTGCCGGAGCCTCGACACATTTGGATTTGCGAACGAGGCGAGCGAGACAGATAGCGAGTCGAAACGTTTCGCTGAGCTTCGAAAGCTTCCAAAGAGTCTCGATAAACGCGACCAAGTGAACGGACGGAGGACGACGAGGCGACTCGGAATGTGCGGCGAACTTGAAAGACTTTCGTTTTGCAGAGGGCTGGCGAGGCATCGAGCAGCCCGCCGGGGCGCCCAACGAAGCGAGCACACAACTCAGATTATAGTCGTATAAATTCCATAGTTCTGGCGCGCCCCCTCGCGAGGGTTTGGGAATGGCAGCCTGGACTTGGCGTCGCTGCGGCGACGACCGGAAGTGAGCCTCTCTCCCTTTTTGCTCGAGAGAGTTTGGCGCTCTGGCTGCTTCAGCCTTCACGCATGTTGAGACTCGCCTGAGCCCTTTCTCAGCGTTTCGCGAGCCCACCCACCTCCCCAGACCGCAGCATCGTATATCCTGATTGTCCCGCCCGCCTCCCTGTTCGTTCCTCCCCTGGCTTTGCGCCCGGCCGCGGGTCCTAGACTTGCGAAGCGGCAGCACGATCGGCCTTCGGCTGATCAGCCCAAATCCTATACAGTCTGACATCTAGTTCATTCTCTCCCTCTCTCCCTCTTACCCTTTACCCCCTCCCTGGCCCCTCAGGAGCGAGCGAGACAAGGCGCCCGCCTCGATGTCCGACACCTGCTTTGTCTGTACCTTCAGCGATTCTGCAGCCTTTGAAAGACGCTTATCTTACGCCGCTACGCTCGAGGTGATTTTCTTGTACGCGGGCTAATTGATCCGCATTTGGCCGCCACGACATGGACTCGAGTCCTCGTCTCTCGCCGAGTCTTCCTCGCCTACAGCTCGAGTCGACAGTACAGGATGCTTTCAGACGACGTCAACGACCTGCCGACAGCGGCTCCGGCTCACGCTGTAGACACCTCCTCCTCGCCCCACATCAGTTCCGGCAACGGTGAGCCCGCCAGGAGAGCATGCCAATCGCGCGCAGAGGGAGCGGCATAGGGTACTGACAAGCTGCCCACTCGGCACCTCTTCCACGACTGGCAGTCTCTCCGCACCAAGATCCGCCGCACGACCGAGATCGGCCTCGTCTGCAAGGCTTGGCAAGCCGCTCTCGAGCCCGTCGCGTTCGAGGCGGTGCAGATCGACCCGTGCGACGCTCAGGCCGTGGCGTTTTTCGAACCGACGACAAACGGACCAGGCGCGAGATTGCTCCCGCTCGTGCACTCGTGCCGCTTCCCAAGTAACGCCATACAGAGCGACCATGAACGGCGGCAACAGAGGCTCTTGAATGCGGAGCCAGACGGCGATGAAGAGGCGGAGGACGCCGCCTTCAAAGCCGCCATTCTTGCCGAAGTCCATCGACCTATGGCGGACAACGACACGCTCTGCGCCATTCTTGTCAACATGCGCAATCTACAAGTACTCGTCATGAACGGGGATGTGCATGCCATCAGCTGAACGTTCTGCCTTCACAATCCCAAACTCGTCTGGCCGTGACTCGCGGCGCTCAATTTGACGTGGTTGCGCCCGACCTCGGAACTCGTACCGATTGCCGCGCGGCTGTATCTACTACCCGAGCTGCACAGTCTCAGGCTCTTCATTCCGCGCATGTTTGAAGAGCCCACCTCCGACGAGCAGGGCGCCAAAGATTCCGGCGGCGCGAGTCTAGTCCGACCACTCGACCGCCTCGAAAACTTTTCCTTCTCATCCTGCAAGACCGACCCAGAGCGGTTGGTGCTGTTCACCAACCTGCTCTCGCCCGCCGCACCCCTCGAATCCGTTACCTGGCTCGGAATCACGCCGAGAGCCCTGTTCGAGCAGCTCGGCCGCGGCAAAGAACCGTTGCGATACCTCATCTTGGGATGCACCACCTCGCCAGAGGGGTGTGCTTGCTCCTCGTGGCCTCATCTACGACTCCTCGGCGCGCACGTCATCGAGGAGCTTTCGTTCGACTTGCGATCTGACCCAGATGAACCGGAATCATCTGATCCGCAGCTCGCGCTCGGCGAGTTTTTGAACAACCTCCCACCGACTATTCGGTCTGCAGAGACGGCGCGCCTCACCGACTTTGACAGCGAGTACAGTTACCCGCTCCGAAAGGACGAAACCTTCTGGCGGATTCACCCCAGGGTGCACGCGCCTTTGAACAGCTATCTCGACCACGGTACCCGCATGCGCCCTTTCCGAGGCCGGCCCTGTGTCCGGAGTGTCATGGTCCGCATGGAAACTGACAGAGGCGACGACGACGACGACGAGGAAGAGGAGGACGACACGCCGGTCCCATACATCTTTGCGCGCTACGGCGACGCGGAGCACTTGACGGCCTGGCATATACTCTTGCCGGAGACCACGGGCGAGCGAGGTCGCTTGGCGGATGCGTCTGCTCAACCACTCACGGGGGAGGAGTGAGGCGGACTTCTGGCGTTGGAGGATTCGGCCGGCGCAGAAAAACGTAGCAGACCAATTCCGACGACGAAAGATGAAACTCTTTTTTCACTGCTCTATGGGTAGCGTATACAGTGACTTGTCATCCTTGTACAAGGTCTTAACACGCGCGTCAAGCCACCTGCCCGAAAAAGACAAGTCGCGCGCCATCTCTTCGCGCCGGCTCGACCGCCGTGGCGCTTTCCTTCCTACAGCTGTCCGCCAGCTCTTTCTTGTTCACCTGTTTCACA
Source organism: Rhodotorula sp. M30-05A-2 (assembly GCA_023628275.1). Classification (NCBI taxonomy): domain Eukaryota; kingdom Fungi; phylum Basidiomycota; class Microbotryomycetes; order Sporidiobolales; family Sporidiobolaceae; genus Rhodotorula; species Rhodotorula sp. M30-05A-2. The sequence goes on along the minus strand of JAMALC010000004.1, from coordinate 166,751 downwards.
AGGCGCTCTCTCCGAGCCTTGGAAACCGGTCACTGCTCGCCGCCTCCCTGCTCTCGCGGATCCTGCTCTCGTTGCAGCCGCAGACACTCCCTCTCCCCCACTTGAACTTTTCCGACCAGCTTTCCGACGCGACCATGGGTGAGCCAACGCGTCTTGACGTGATTGGCGTGCGAAGAACGTCGCTGACCGTACTGCCTACCCGTCTCCAGATTCAAACGACCCCGGCAGCGCCTGCGCTCGCGTGCCGCACGAGCTGCTCGAGATGATCTTTGAACCCCTCTTTGACCACGACGAATACGTCCAGACCAAGATCCGCCGCATGACCGAGATTGGCCTTGTCTGCAAAGCGTGGGTGTCGGCCGCCGAGACCGTTGCGGTCGACGTTCTGCGGCTCGACCCGCGCGACCGAGACGCCATCGCGTACTTTGATCCGGCAAAAGGGGCGGGCGGCAAGCTGCTCCCGCTCGTCCACACGTGCACGTTGGTCAACACGTTGTTCCTACGCCCAGTTGACCTTTTGTTGAGCGACGACGAGGTCGAGACGGACAAGGAAGACTCCGGCTCGGAGGACGAGGAGATGAACCTGGAAACCAGAATCTCGACGCGGACCGCGGACATCCTCCTCGCTACGCTGCTGCGTATGCCCAACCTTCAAAAGCTCCGCATCGCCTTCGGGATCGAGTCGACCGTCAAGCGAGCGTTCTGCACGGACAATCCCAGCTCCTTTGGCCGCGCCTCGTCCGCATCTACCTCCTGTGGGGCGGATCGATCCCGCGCGTCTACCCACTTCTGGCCAGGCTTGCGCGCTTCACCAACCTGGAGTCGTTCGATCGGTGGATTTCGCCTAGACGCGCGTCGAACGACGACATGTCCGACGACGACGACGACGAAGATGACGCGGCGGCGATCGAAGCTGCGTCCAAGACGATCCAGCCGGTGCACACATTGCAAGAGCTCATCGTCACGACCTTTGAGAGGAAGCCGGAACTATTCGAGCCCGTGGTCAACCTTCTCTCACCCGCCGCGCCCCTCCGAGCCGTCAGTTGGCTCGCTCCAGTCCCGGCCGGCCTCTTCCCGCGACTCTTGCAGGGCAAGAAACCACTCCAGCGCCTCACCCTGGGCTGTCTCGCTCGCCCCGAGCAGTATGTCCGCAAAGTCTGGCCGCAATTGCGCAACCTCGGCACGACGCGGCCAATCATGAACCTCTGCGTCGACTTGCCCAGCAACGGAGACGACCGCGACGACTATGACGACTTTGACTCTGACGACGACGAACACGACTTTCCCGCTACTCTTACAATCGAAGAGTTTCTCCGTGACATCCCTCTCTCGATCCCGTTCGCCGAAACGACTTATACCGCGAGAAATCAAGACCGGGACCCTTACATGTTCAGCATTGGCTCCGGACCCTTTTTCAGGGCCATGTTCGCGGGGCCTCAGCTGCTGTTCCTTACGATCCAGGAGGACGGGACCGTTTCGCAGGACTGGAACGACAAAACCCGCGCGCAAACCGTCATGCTCTCGATGCGAGCGCTTGGCGAAGACATTGGCTCGTTCACCACTGAGCTCACGCTGGCGCGCTACCGTGAGGGTTCTAGCAAGGGGCGGCTCTCTGAGTGGCAGATGGTGTCAAGGGATATCGTCGATAAGTACGGCAAGATTGACCCGTCGGCGGGACCGGAAGCGATGGTCGACTTGATTACCCGCGGGTTGGGGATACAACCTCTGTAAACTGCGCCTCATCGCATGCCAAACCCTTTTTCTTTGCTGCTGTACACGAGGGCGTCAATCGGAAGACGTTGCTCAGATTGTCAGGGCATAAAGGAATCCGGGTCTCAGCTGAGAGAAAAGCTCCTTCCTTTAATTCCTTTCTTTCCGATTCGCTAGAGACGAGTCACCTTCTGGTGTGCGTGGCTTAGCTTGCCACGATCTTTGTACTCCAAGCGGCGCACGCGAATGATTTCGTGTTGAAATCATGTCCGGCGCATCTCGAGCTCTCCTTCGCCTCCTTCGTCTCTTCTCTTCACTCCGCACTGCTCACTCTCTTGTCTCGTCCGGACCTCTGCCTGCACTCGACCGCTTCTCTGCACGAGACGACTCTCCGCTGTCCCTACAGCCACAGGCAAGCGCCCCGCCGCGACGCTCCCCCACTTGTTGAACGTTCGGAGCGAGATTTTGACACGACGATGGGTGCGCTGCGCGTCCTGTTGCAGGCAGACGATGTCATTCACCGAAACTATACGTCTCTATCAGATGTGACTGGCCCTAGCGCCGGCGCTCGTGCGCCTACCGAAGTGCTCGAGATGATCTTCCAGCACCTGTTGACCGAGTCGCAAGATATCCGCACCAAAATCCGCCTCATGACCGAGACCGGCCTCGTCTGCAAGGCGTGGATGTCGGCTGTCAAAGCCGTCGCCGTCGACATCTTGCCGCTCGACCCGCTCGACCCAGAGGCCGTCGCCTACTTTGATCCGGCCAAAGGTCCCGGCGCAAAGTTGCTCCCGCTCGTCCACTCGTGCTGCTTCGTCACCATGCCGAGCGAGCCCGAAGACGAAAGCGTGGCCGAAGACGCCGAGACGGAGCACAAATCCGGTCCGGGCCAGGATGGACCCGGCTCGGGCCTTGCTGACCCAGCGCAAGACCAACTCGCGAACTAGGCGAAACCGAGGTTCCGACAGAGACTGCAGACACTCTTGTCGCGATCCTTGCCCATACGACCAACATTCAAGAAGTCATGGCCGCCGAAGGAACCGAGTTGGTCATCAAGCGTGCCTTTTGCGAGAACGATCCCACCATTGCCTGGCCGCGCCTCGTCCGCGTGGCGCTCTTCTGGGGAGGACCAGTGCCGGGCATCTACCCCATCCTGTCAAGTCTCTCGCGCTTGACCGACTTGGCATCGCTCGATGTGTGGTTCTCGCCTACCCGCGACGATGACGATGACCAAGAAGCCGACGACGCTGATATCACGGCAGCAGCAAACCAAGTGCAGCCCCTCAACAACTTGCAGAACTTTGTCGTCACAGCTCGCGAGGCGGATCCGAATCTGCTCGCACCGTTCCTCAACCTTCTGTCGCCGGCGGCCGACGCGCCGCTTCGAACCGTCAGTTGGCTCAGTCGCGTGCCGGCTGGCCTCTTCCAGCGACTCTCGCAAGGCACGCAACCGCTCCGGCGCCTCACTTTGGGCTGCTTCACTCGTCCTGAGCAGTGTGTCCGCGAGGTTTGGCCGCAATTGCGCAATCTCGGCCAGCGCCCGATCATGAACCTCTGCGTCGACTTGCCGAGTCAGGCAGAGGACAAGGAGGAGGATGAAGACCAAGACAATGATCTCACCGTTGAAGAGTTCCTCAGTGATCTTCCTCCCACGATCAAGCTCGTCGAAACGACCCCCAACGCGAAGGCGGAGGATCGCAACCCTTACGTCTTCGACCCCGGCTACCACAACCATTTCCTCCTCAACGTAGCCACAAGGCCTCACGCACCTTCCCTCACTCTCCACGAGAACGGAAGCGTCTCGACCTCCTGGAAGGGCATGCCTCGCGCACAGACTGTCGTGCTTTCCGTCCCCACCAACTCGCCCGACAACGTCGAAGTCACGGTTCGTCTCAAGCTGGCGCGCTACTACAACGAGTCCGGCGCGGCGTCTCAGCTCTCGGAGTGGTACGTCGTCTCGCCGCAGGCAGTCGACCTGGAAGGTGACCTCGACCCCTCGGCGGGGCCGGAAGCGTTGACCGACCGGGTCGTGCGAGGGTTGATCGCCCAATTGATTTCGTAGTTGCAGCTTCCCGTGCTTGTGAATTCTGACCTGCTTGGCTCCTGTTTTCATACGAGTGCGCTCATCGGTTTTGTTGTTCGCGTCAGAGCCAACGAGGAGCGCCACGAGAGCTTTCCGGAACACCGCTTCGAGAGCGCGAGGGTAAAGCGCAGTACAAGCACGACCTACAGTCAAGGAGAAAATGAAAGCCAAGCAAGCGCCACAACAAGAAGAACCTTCGCCTCCACACACGTGTCGACCCTGACGCGCTGCTCAAACCCTCCTCGCGGCCTGCGACGACGCCTGCAACTTGGCCTTGAACGAGCGCATCTTGGTCCCCGATCCCGACCCGGGCAAACTCGCCATCTGTCCCGTGACGGCATTCGTCGGCGCGTTCTGGAACGTCGCCGTGAGGGCTTCGGGAATCCGGGCGTGACGAGTCGCGCCAGCTCCGGCCGCTTGCTGCATCGCGAGTTTCCTCGCCGCCGCGATCGCCGCCGCGTGAGAGGCGGAGCCGTAGCCACCACCGCCGGCGCCACCACCTTCGCGGTCGATGAAAGCGCCCGAACGACGCAAGATCGGGCGCATCCAGTCGGCGACGAGTTGGTCCGCGACGCGTTTGATCTGCGGGTCGACGCGCTTGCATTTCGTGTAAAAGTACACGACCTTGCCCAGTCCGGACGACTTGAGCGCCGAGAGTTCGATCGGGAGGGTGCGGAGGAGGTTGAACAGCGGACGTTGGATGTTGAGAGCGGGGAGGGACCGGTCCGAGAGCGGTTCGAGCCACGCCCGGACGGCTTCGAGCAACCCGCCTTCGACGATCGTCTCGGCGAGGGCCGTCTTTTGCATCAAGTCGACGACGCGAGGCAACATCTTGAGCTTGTTGACCGCCGGCCGGCCGAGTTCGTTCTGCTCGCGGTCGTCGTCTGCGGCGCGGAGCATGTCTTTGCGGAGAGTCGCGACCGCTTCGTCGTTGAGCATCTCCAAGTCTTCCTCGTCCTGCTGCTTCTTCTTGCGACCTTTCGTGCCCGCCGGCTTCTTGACGATCGCAGACAGCCGACTGGCCAAGTCTTTCCGGCGACCTGCGGAGCGGGGCGAGGTCAAGTCGTCAGCGGGGTCGCACCAGTCTAGCTTCTCGTAGCACATGATAGAATCAGCACTCACGCGTCTCGGGGTCAAGTTGGACCTCCTCTTCGGGCTCCTCCTCGCGGCGTTCGCGCTGCTTCTTGCTCGACGGCTTCTTCTTTTTCCTGTGACACGCGACGCGAGTACGAAGCCGGGAGTCAGACACTGCTTAGCGTCAAATGACCCGGCAAAGGTCCCGCCATATCCCCGCACTCACGGTCTCGGCGCCTCGTCGTCTCCTTCTCCCCCCTCCTCTGCGCGTTTCTTGCGCTTGGCAATCTTCATCTTCTTGATCGCGGCGCCTTCATCCTTGTACTCGTCCCCTTCGTCTTCGTCGCTGCTTGCGCCGGCGAGACCCGCACCGGCTGCGAACGCGGCGTCGGGCGAGGCGGAACGAGAGCTGGCGGGGGAAGGCGAACGGCGAGCGGGCGCAGGTTGCTCGGCGGGCTCGTCTGTGAGACATTTTGCGACAGGTGCATGAGCTCATGTTGCAATAGTACGGCTTCCAGCAGCCCATATTGCGCGTCTATGCCGACTCACCTTCGTCTGAACTGAGATCGGTCAAGTCCGAGTCTTCTTGCGCGAACTGGGCGTCGGTGGAGATGCTCAGTCAGTACAGCAGGGGACAAAGTAGCCTCAGCAAGTCGCTGCGTGTGCTCACGATATCGAACTGGGGCTTGTTGGCCGGTTGCTCCGCCGCCTCGACCTCGTCCGCACCAGCTGCGTCTTGCTCCTCCGCCGCGGCCCCTGCGGGAGGCGTAGGCAGCTCAGCAGGCTCTTCGTGGGTCATCTGAGCCGCTGCACTGTTCTCCTCCGTATCCGACATGGTCGCGAGAGTGTGGAGAGGACAAAGAGTCCGGTTCGCGGTGACGGCGAGCAAGGGGCGAACGCACAACACATTTTTATATCCTCGCAGGACAGTCTCTACACGGTCTAGTACGTGTATGTGTAACGCTCGAGAGGAGGTTGACCACGCTTTACACGCTGCAAGTTGTTTTCCGCTTGTTGACCCGCGCCACCTCGCTTTTAGTCTCGACACAGAAGACCAGGGAGCCATGAACCAGCAAGGGTAGTGACCTTCTGCGCCTAGTAGTAACGATGCATTCCAGTAACGGATGTCTCCCCTTCTGACAGTGTTGAAGAGCCCGAGTTGCAAGGAACATTTCCGCCACAGGAAGAAAAAACCTAGACCTGCGTCGGCCGCATCGTCTTGTTGCCACTGACGATGATCTCCTTGTACTTGTCGACTGTGAGAGCAACGTTCCTCGAGTCAGCGAGAGGTACTGGTGAGTAAAGGAGCGGGACGCGTAACGCACCGTCGCCGTAGAACTTTTCGGCCTTGCCGTCGGCGCAAACCCAGAGCTCTTTGCAGACACTGCGAGGGAGGGAGAGGTCAGCACTCGAGATACTTCAGAGTTTCTGCTGGCGTGTGCCTTGGACTCACGAGTTGATAAACTATACGCGAGGCGGCACCGCGATAAAAAGGATAGGCAGTCAGCGTCAACTTCATGGCCATCCACTGTGTAGCGAGGCTGCAGGCATACAGTACTGTCGTGAGAAATGACGAGGACTGTGAGAGTAAAACTGGTTAGCGCCGGATTGGAGAGCTGAGCGACCTGTGCAGATGGAGGGACTCACCACCCCCGTTCCAGACATTGAGCGCGTCCATGAGCGCATCGAGACCTTCCAAATCCTGTGCGGAGATAGAACGGGCTCAACCATTAGCCATCTGCACAACCGAGGTACAAGGAGGCGCAATCAGGCAGAGTCGAGCGGCAAGCACGCACCAAATGGTTGGTCGGCTCGTCGAGCAAGAGGATGTGCGGCCTCTGCATCGACAAGACGGCGAACGAGACTCGGGACTTTTGTCCTCCCGAGAGGGTGCCGATCAACTGCAACGAGGTCATGCCCTGCGGGAGATTGAATTCGCGAGTGAGCGATCGAGCCTCTGTTTGTCTACTCCTAGCCGTCCGGCGCTGGGGGAGGGTGCCGCCAGCGATCCGACGGAAGGCAGAGACACAAGAGCTCGACGTACCGTGATACCGAATGCACCAAGATGCTGACGGTACTGCTGCTCGGTCAGACCGGGGAACAGCTTCTGCAAGTACGCGACCGAGTTGACGGTCAAGTCGAGCGAGTCGATGTGGTGCTGCGCAAAGTCTGTGTGTGATGTAGCAGCCAGGAGCGCACAGGGTCAATCGATCAATCCGTGCTGGACGTGGGCTGGATGAAGACCCGAGCTAAAAGCGCGTTCATCACGCACAGGCGATACGGAGTCGGCCGTTTCGAGACTGTTGTCCTCGGACGGGCTGCAGCTCGCCGATGAGCAGTTTGATCCTGCGTCGTGAAACGTTCCTCGCAGTCAACGGTCAGCGCGGATCAAAAAAAAAAGAACCAGTCGGGAACCGATGAAAGGGCGGGCTGGACGCACAGGGTCGATTTTCCTGCACCGTTCGCACCGATCAACCCGATCCTCGCGTCCAACCCAACATCCATGTTGACCCCCTTGAGGAGCAACTTGTCCTTGGTGTACCCAAAGTCGACGTCCGACAGCTGCAACAACGGCGGCGAGATCTTGTCCGTCTCGGGGAACTTGAACGTGACGACGTCGTCCTCCTCGGGCGGGGTCAGCTCGGGCAACTTTTCGAGGATCTTGATCTTCATCTGGGCCTGCGAGGCGCGCGCGGCGTTGTCTGTCGGGGGCTCGAAGCGTCAGTACGCGGGCCGCAAGGGTGACAAGGACAAGAGGGCTGCTCACATCGCCACTTGTCGATGAACGCCTGCAAGTGCTGCCTGTACTGCAGCTGCGCCTCGTACTCCCTCTTCTGCTGCTTCTGCCGATCACTCTTGGTCGCGTAGAACTGCGCAAAGTTGCCCTTGTAGTAGTCGAGGCGCTCGTTGTGCTGGTGGATAATGTCGGTCGCGACCGCGTTGAGGAACGATCGGTCGTGCGAGACGACGAGCAACGTCGAAGGCCAGGTTTGGAGGTAATCTTCGAGCCAGGCGAGGGCGTTCAAGTCCAAGTTGTTCGACCTGCGGTTCTCGGTCGAGCCATGTCAGCCGCGATTCGGGAACACGAGCAAGACTGAACTCACGGCTCGTCGAGCAGCAAGAGATCCGGCTTGCAGAACAGGGCACGCGCGAGCGAAAGACGCATACGCCATCCACCAGAGAATGCACGAGTGGGCATGTCCTGCAAAACGCGATCGAACGGTACGTTTGTCAGCCTCAAAGAAAGAGACATTGTCCCGGGAAAGGAAACGGACCTGATCCTGCCTCGAGAACCCGAGACCTGCGAGCAGTTCTGCGGCTCGCGACGGACCCGAGTCGGCATCGATCTCGATGAGCAACTTTTGCACCTCTCCCAACCGCGAGATCGCGTCGTCCCTTTTCCTCTCGACCTTGCGCAACTCGGCGTGATGCTTGGCCGCTTCTTCCTCACTCGCACCAGTCGCCGCAGCACCCTGAGCCGCGACCGTCTCGGCTTCCTTCTCGAGGTTCGAGATGGTCTCGTTGAGTTGAGCCTCCTCGGCGAGCAAGTGCGACCGATGGACGTCGGCTTGCAGGACCGACTCGACTGCCGGGGTGTCGTCGCCGATGACTTCTTGTTGGACGTAGAGGATCGAGATGTGCTGCGGAATGGCGACTTCTCGGAGGGCCATCGCGCGCAGGAGGGTCGACTTGCCGATACCGTTTCGGCCGATGAGACCGGCGCGGCTGCGGCGCGTACGGACGTTAGCTCACAGATCCCATATTGTTCCGGTTCCCTTCTCAGAGGGCAAGGTGGACTGTACGCACCGACCAAAGGGCAAGGTGAGGGTGGCGTTGGACAAGATGCGGTTCGAGCCAAAGTTGAGCTGCACAGCCGTCGTCAACGTCCCGAGACAGGCCATAAGACACACGCAAAGGAAACGGCACACGTACGTCGATCTGCTCGATGTGGATGTCCTTGCTCTTGCCCTTGCCGGTTCCGAGCGCGTTGAGCGGGTTGACCTCGAGGAAAAGTTCCTCGTAACTCTTCTTGTTGTTCTGCGCCTCCATGAGCTTCGAACCTTCGTACAACGAGCGGGCGTTGCGCTTCTCGAGCTTTTGCTTCAGCTTGGCTTCGGCCTTTTCGAGCGCCTTCATGTTGACCTGACTCTCGCGGGCCTTGACCTGCACACACCGTGAGAAGTTGTGATCAGTTTTTCGGGGTCGAAGTCAGATTGCGTGGGTCATCTCGACTCACGACCGAGGCGATGTCGACGACCTGGGTGACGGCCTGCCTCTTGCTCTTGAGCTCCTGCCTGCGCATGTCGAGCGCGACGTCGAGTTTCGCCGGCTCGGCCCCGTTCTGGCCAGCCGCGCCTCCCGCGGCTCCTACCCCTCCCGTAGTCTTGTCCCACATGGCCTGCAGCTCTGCGCAGACGCGGTCGATCTCATCCTGGGGGACGACGGGGCGAGTTTCCGACTCGAGCAACGGGCGGATGAACGACTCGACGGGGTTGTCGTTCGGGTCGGCGTCGGGTCCGAATATGCCGTTGATGTAGGACAGGATTGGGAAATCGAGCGACGGCAGCACGCGCTGGATCAACTGCGTCGCCATCGTGGGAAAGTCGAGCCGATGAGAGAGCGAGGCGAGGGAAGCGAACAGCGAGCGGTATTGGCAGTGAGCGAGAAGGCGACGGCGGGCGGCGATACGGAGCCTATTCTAGTGCTTGCTCGTCTAGTGCGCTCAGGGGCTGCGAAAGAGCAGCTGAGAGCGCTGAGATGCGTAGAAGAGAGCAACCGAGTCACGCGGAAGCAGCCTGTTGAGCGTGAGCGCGCGTGAGCACTCGGACGAGTCGCTTAACCAGCAGCATCTCCGGACCAATCGGTTCTTGGGAAGCACACATTCACCACAGATTGCGCGAGAGCCCTTCAAGAGTCTCGATCGTAGCGAAGCGAGCGGTACAACTCCTCTCCGACTCTCGCAAACGGGACAATTGCTCGATTTCCTGTGCGGTGAGTTACATTCTAACTATACGGTTCCTCGCTTATGGGTATGTATACGCAAGAGTGTCTGTAGAGGGGGGGTCGTCGGCTTTGTTGCTGGACCAAGAGGGGCGAAGACTCGGAGCTGCACAGCAGCTTAGAGCATGGCATCGTCGCCAGCGGAACCGAGCGGCAGAGGCTTGCCGTCCATGGACTGCGAGAGCAACATGTGTCAGACAGGTTGGCGAGAAGAGATTGTCATTCCGAGCGCTGCAGTGACCGGAACGAGAAAAAATCATCGCCAAAGAAAAAGAAAGATCGAGCAGGCTTACTTTGTAATCGTTCGGGTCTGAGGGGCGCAGCGCCGTGTGTTCCATGCGGCTGCAGGCACCAGCTCCGTCAGTTTGCTTTCCAGCCGGTTGTGTACGAGCGGAGGACAAGACTCACTCCAGTCTCGGGGGCAACTGCTTCTCCGGGATGTGCGTCACGCCGTCCAAGTCCGGCGTCGTAGCACCCTTCTCCACCGCGTGGTGGTGCTTGGCGTGGTCGCCGTGTGCTGCCTCGTCGAGAGAAGCACGGTGAGGGACCGTCGACAAGTCGAAGGAGGCTGGCGCGATCGGGACGGCGTCGGGAGGGCCGGACGCGGTCGGGTGGGTGCGCTCGAAGGCCTCGCGCTCGGCTACGGGTCGCATGGAGGTCTGTTTAGCTTGGTGCGTTCGCTTTGGGCCGCAGCGCCCGCCCACTGTGCGTGGCACGATCTACTCACCGATCAGGGCATTGGCGCGCTCCTCCTCTTCCTGGTGTCTCCGCTCGGCGATGTGCGTCTCCTCGTGCACCTTTTCGGGATTGCGTGTCCGCTGCAAAGGGGTTCGACGGAGTCAGTTCTCGCTCAAATAGCTGGCCAACCTTGGCTGAATGATGACGTCCGGAGGAGGAGGTGCAAAGAGAGAACTCACGTCGTCGAGGTGGAGCGCGTGCTCAATCTTGTGTAGGGCGTTGGCCATCTTCTAAAAGCGCTGTATTCCTTCTGATCCTATCCCTGGAGAGAGCGCAAGAGAGAGCTGCCCGCCATCTTGCTCTCGACATCAACGCACGCTTCGAAGACGCTTCCGCGCGCTTCCGCGCCAGACCCGCCATGCGCCACGCTCGAAATTTCAAAAAAGGCTCTCGTTTTCGCCCTGTTCAGATGAAGACTCTCATTTCCTGGGCGCGCATGCGCCCCTGTGTCTGCAAAAGCTATGGGTGTGGCGGCTATGGTGCGCTGCGGTCATTGTCCTCCGAGCGCTCATCGTGGCCTTCTCAAACTCGCGCCACTCAGCTGTCCAGCGGTCTCTTGAGCTCACGAGGTTACTTTTTCTCATACAGCTCAAAGGGGAACAGAAAGGAACGGAATGTATACGGCTAACTACCACCCGGCGTGCGCATGTTGCCCGTAAATGGCAGCTTGGCGATACGAGAGTTTAACGCGACCGAGAGTCGGAAGCTGTTGGCTGCCGGAGCCTGTACCAGTACGGCGGACCTTGTGCCTCACCCAAAGGGGAGGGTACAGAAAGGTAAAGTCATAGGGCTCCCGTGTCTCGGTGTTGGCGTTCGCGTCCTCCCATAGGTCCCGACAGGCGTCCTGCGCAAAGCCTCAGTGACCCGCTTGCGCTCAGCCATGATCCAGTGGCGCCAAGGAAAGGTTTCCCGCCGGAACCAGGCTTGCCACTGATCTGTGGGGTCTCTGGTCTTTTTCAGCATGGAGAAAACACGCCGACAAGCTGTCGCAAACTGATGGAAGGCAATATAATCAGAATCCAGTGAGGAGGTCTGTTTGAATCAGGGTTTTGCATACCTCTCCTTGCGAGGCTTGTATCTGTCACGCATGCTTCCTTTGTCAACAAGATTGGGCGGACCAAGGCTGAAGCCAACCCACTCACCTCAGCCGGTGTCCAGCGGGAATGGGACTTCGCATTCACCGCCAGCGTCTCAAATTCCTTGCAGATTCTTTCCGAAGTCTGCCCGAGGGAATCTTCAGCAACCAATCTCAGTGGCCGATAGCTATGCCTCACCAGGTTCGCAAGCTTCGCATGCAGTGTTTTTGTTTGAATGAACTTGATGCGGACGCGGTTGATGCGCTGTGCAATCTCCTGTTGATACTCCTCTTTGTAGTCTTCCCATGGAATGGCTCGGACAGGATCTGTAAAGTCGAGGCCCTTGTGTTGGAGCTCTTGAAGCTCTTTCTCATCGTCCTTGGAACGGCAAACTGCCGTGCTCCAATATAGGTACCAGTCCCAATGAAGCCTCACAATTGCCGCGATGACAGGATTCCGGGAGTCAAGGAGCCTGACAACAGCGTCATATGCTTCGTTGTGCTGTACAGCAGACATGTCAGCCCACTGTAGAGCAACAGGGCAAAATCTGCTCGTACAGCAATGCCAATGAGATTCTCAGGGCCCGCGTCGCGATCCAATTCTGCCTGAAGGAGGTAAACGCGTTACAGTCTTTGTCTTAGTAGAGAATCTGCATACCCGGACTGACCAGAAGTTCTTTTTTCCGTTTCAAACCCTTAGCTGCTGCAAGCATTGCGCACCAGCCGTAGACACCCCGGTGGAAAGTATCCAACTTTTCCTTACCAGCCAGGCCCAGGCAGGCTACCATGTGCTGCTTGCCTGCAATAGACAAGAGTGTCTCAATGTAGTGAGGCAAGAGGATACATTCCTTTTCTTTGGCGATGTGCTTGAAGGTGCTCCTCCTAACTTTGCTGCAAATGCCGACAAGATCCGCAGCTGTTTCTGAGGGTTGCAGCATTGAGTTCAGCTTTTGTCAAAACAGCCTGAACAAGATATTCTCCATACCTCTGAGTTCATGTGGGGTCTGGATACGTTGGCTTAGCACCTTGCACCATTTAATCCTGCGAATCGGACAACTTACGTATAAACGGCAGAACTCATTGTCAAGTGAGAAGTCGGAATCGTCCAGGTACTCCTGTTGGTAATTCAAGTTAATGTGTTAGACTCCACATCAGTCAAGCTGGAAGCTAAATACATACCAGAAGCTCGTTGATCTTTGTGTGTTTCGCTTCGTCGCCGAGCCCAGCCTTGTCTTCCAGAAGGTACCGTATAACGGTGACTAGGTCTTGGTAGACTTGAGCAATTGCACTAATGACCTCTGCGGGCCAAGGAACCGCTTGTCCGAGAAACCCGTCGACGTGAGCGCCGAGGTTCCTCACCACGGTTTCGTGCTCCGAGCTCGCCGGCAGGCTGCGGCGAACCTCAGCAAGCGCGCGGAAAGCCTCATCTAGCTCTCTGACTGCGTTGTCATAGTCAGATGACTTATCCGTCATATTTAGCCGCTGTAGCTTGTCCCGAGTCAAGTAGGAGGCAAACCACCGCGGGCGAGGAACGGCGGATTCGGGTTCGCGAGGTGCGTGCGCTCGGCATGACCGCGGAGTCGGAGGCTGTGCTCGGGTCTCTATGTACCCACGTGTACAATTATCGGGCAAAGTCTTGCCTCGCTGTTCGAGACTCGTTACTAAGCCGCTGAAAATAGGTTTTGGGGCAGGGTGCTTGCGGCAAAAGGTCCTCTTGATCAAGGCCGAAAAGGCCGAAAAGGGGGCCGGACCTATCTCCCGGGACTCTGATCCCTTTGCAATGAGTTTTTCCTTAGCCTCACATACATTCGCTCGTACAGCCTGTCCCCCGGCGGGAAAGCAATGGGAAATGAATGAACGCTTGACGCAAGTGTGAGCGCATGAAGCACAAAGCTTAATCCGCTCAAAGAGTTTCTCGTGTTGGTTTTTGAGGATTATACTGAGCAGTTGTATAAACAGGAGGAGAGCAGGCAGAATGGGAACAAGTGCAAAAAGAAAAACGGAAACTGAGTTGCTTCTACCCGGCGTGCGCTCGCTGCCCATAGATCACAGCTTGGCGGTGTGAGAGCTTGGCTCAGCCTAGAGCTTGGACTTGAGCCTGCTATGACCCGGCCTGGCGTGATGGTGTTGCTGGCTCTCATCAGCGTGCAATGAAGTCAAGCTGAGGTGTTCCTGGAAATTCCAACAAGCACGATGAGACCGTGCAGACATGTAGTTGTCAGTCTGCTGAATCTTTGTATTAGACTTCTGTGCACTCGGGACGTACAGATAGAGCCTCTGCAAGTGTCTCAAGAGCTGCATCGCGATCCAGGTCCCGATTGGCGGCGTAAAGGGCTCGGGAAAGCGGACTACGACGATTTTTTGCCGACTCCTGCACTTCTGAGGTTAGGTATTGAGTGCATCTGTAATTGAAGCATAAGACTTACTAATACAGTTGAAATCCCTTGTCCATTGGAATCTTGCAGCTTTTCAGTGAGCTTAATCACTTCGATCTTGACCTCACCACGATTTTTCATTCTCCACTGCTGCGAGTTCACAACCTGTTGCCTGAACCACTTTTCCCACATGCCCGTGTACTCTGTGGACTGTGCAAACCTCGGGAGGACAAAGAACAGCTCGTCACAAGCGCTCTGAAACTGAAATAGATGGGTCAGGCACCAGTAAGTGTTGTCAAGCAGTCACACGCATACCTGTCTCCGCGAGGTGTGGACCTAGAGGTGGGCTTATTTTAATAACGGTATGAGTAGCCTCAGATCAGGAACAAAGCACTCACCTCCTCTGGCATCCAGCGTGAATGCGCTGAGGCATCCTGAACCAGCTCAGCAGTTTTATCCCGGAGTTCCACTGAAGCCTGTCAGAAGAATGTTGTTAGAGCATGTGCCATCCTTTCCCAGGCTACACCTCACCAGGTACGCAAGCTTGTCGTGCAACAATCTCTTGCTGTTGAACTTCTTGGTGACCCGGGTGATGTGCATCTTAACCCTTTCTTGGTACTCCGGCTCACACTCTACCCAGTCAACAAAGGAGATTGTGTAGCCGAAATGCCCGCCTGCCTCCTCAAGTCTTTCTAGATCTTGAGAGGGCTGAGTCGCCTTGTCATATGCAGTAAGCACAAATTGGTCCAGGTCTTGGGCGAAGAGCAGGTATGCTGTGATGACAGGGTCACGAGGTGTCTCAAGTTTGACAACAGCTTTGACTGCTTGAGCATGCTGCAAGTTAGATGTGTCAGCTTGGTACCCGGCACTCACTCATAGATCTGCCCATACAGCAAAGCTAAGAGGATTCTGAAGGTTTGATGTGCGCCTGAGTTTTGACTGGGAATATCAACTGTATCAGCCTATGTTGGACTGTGGCACCAGCGTATAAGCAGACTTTGACTTGCCAACAGCGTAATCTTCATGTCCAAGGCCCTCGTTACTGCAACCCGTTCACACCATTTGTAAACCCTGTTGCGGAAGCTTCTCAACTGGACCAGGCCGGCAAGCCCCACGTAGGCAACGAGGTTGCTCTCGCTTGAAGCAGCAAAGAGCATATGAATGTAGTGCTCCAAGAGAACGCCCTCATCTTCCTTGCACATTTGCTTGAATACGCTCTTCCTGATTCTGCGGCAGATGCCAAGAAGATCCGCAATTGTTTCTGCAGAGATCCTCAGATGCGGTCAATATGTGCCAACTTGGCTCCGAAGCAGCTCTGCAGACCTCTTTTTTGAGCGAATCCTGTAAGGGATGGCTAGTTACTCTTACTTGCAGAAAGATAAGTGCAGGTTACAGGTTCGCTTACGAAGAGATGGCCGAGGTGATCCGCCAAGAAGAAAGTGGATTCGGACAGCGCAACCTGTTCGCATGCGTCTCAGCCTGGTGCGTTGGCAATCCTCGTTCGAGAGTGGCTCGGTAAACGCACTAGAAGCTCCTCAATTCTCTCGTACTTTTCCTGGTTCTTGAGGCGTGCGCCTTCGAGGTACTGCACAACAGTGGCCAGGTCTTGGTAGACTTGGGCAAGGCCTGTGTGAATACTTGGAGGCCACGGAGTTTTCTGTCCAACAAAGCCATCGATATGAGCGCCGAGCTGGTGCACGATGACACGAGCCCTCGAGTCTGCTGGCAATCCATCGCAAGCCTTAACGAGGGTGCGGAAGGTCTCGTCTAGCTGTTTGACCAATTTTCCCAGGTCAGAATGTGCGCCTGCCATTGTCACAGCAATTGTAGCTCGGTGGCTCAACAAGTAGGAGGCAGACCCCGGCGGGGACGGGAGCGGCCGTCTGGGTGCACGAGGCGCGTGCGCTCGGCGAGTCCGCGGCACGACCTTTGTCGCGCTCGGCAAGCGGCAAGCTCGCACGGGCAGCTCGCTGTTCGAGCTCGGGGCTCGTAACGACGTCAAGGGCATAGAATTAGCTTGGGGTTAGGGAAGCTCGCAGCGGATGTCCCAGTGACCATAAGGCAGCCGGCCTTATCTCTCGCAAACTTTTTCAGACCCACAGCTCCTCCTATATGAGCCCGACCCACGCTCGCACCACCCGAAGCGCTCGCGGGCGCTGCGGTACAAACAGCGAAATCACTCACAAGCGACGCGCCGCTGCTCGGCCCCCTCTGATTTGCTCCTTTTCCTACGCAACCCATTGCTGTGGCGGCAGCAATGCTGCTGAGCTGGTCGGACTTCACCTCTCCTTGGAGCGGGCGCGCTGTGCGCTTGTTAGCGGGCAGACTTCAAGAGTTAGCAGCCGTTGCCGAGGTCGCCGACTCGCCGCATCTGCGCCAAACAAATCGCGGTGAAAAGCTAAGGGGGCAAATTTGGCGCCCATATTCCTCTTGCAGGGCGTTTGCCCTGTCTGCGCTTGATCCTTTCTGTTCCTTTCCCGTGCACAGACAAGTTCGCGGGGCCTTCTCAGGGACTCGCCACTTTGCGTCTGTGGGGATTCTCGCGGGCTTCTTCGGCCAGAGGGTTTCTTGCGTTGAGTTTTTCAGGGTTCATCATGGTACTGAGCGGGTGTGGGACAGAAAGACAGCAGGCAAAAGGGGAACACGTGTAAAGAGAAAAGAAATCCGTATCGCTGCTACCCCGCGCGCACTTGCTGCCCATAAATAACAGCTTGGCGGTGCGAGAGCTTGACCCGGCCCAGAGCTTGGACTTGAGCATAGCTATGATCTGACCTGGTGTGACGATGCTGCTGGCTCTCGTCAGGGTGCTCTGGAGTCAAGTGATGGTCTTCCTGAAAACCCAGGAAAGGATGAGACCGTGCGGGCATGCAGCCATCAGCCTTCTGCATCTTCGCAGGAGATTTCTGTGAGCTCAAAGCTCACAAGAGCCTCTGCAAGCATCTCAAGAGCTGCATCGCGATCCGGGTTCCGATTCGCGATGTAAAGGGCTTGGAAAAGAGGACTGCGATGATCAAATGTTGACATCTGCAAGCCCAAAGTAAGCCCTTGGATCAATCTGCAAATAAAGCATAAGACCCACCATCATGTCGGAAGCATTGCGTCCTTTTGAAGCTTCAAGACTGTAAGTGAAGTTGTCCACTTCCCTCTTGACCCGCCTGAGTGCGCTCGTTCTCCACTGGTACAGGTTTTCAGTATGATGCAGGAAGTAGTTTTCCCATACCTCGTAATTAGGCAGCGCATAGGCCCGCAGGACAGAGAACAGGCCATGGCAAGCGGCACGAAACTGGAGAACGCGGAAAGGTCAGCAGCAAAGGGGAGATTGTTGTCGACCACTTGTGCGCACCTTTTGGTACAGTTCCTCAATCTGCATTTCCTTGTCAGCCAGATGTACATACCCAAAGCAGGCACAGAGTTCTCACCTTGTCTGGCGTCAAGCGTGAATGCGCTGGGGCATCCTGAACGAGCACCGCAGTTTTCTCCTGGAGTTTCTTTGATGCCTGCCAGAAGAATGCTGTCAGACCATGTATCCTCCTTTCCCAGGCTACAACTGACCAGGTAGGCTTTTTTCTCAGGCAGCAACTTCTTGCTGTCAAATGTTTTCTTGATCCGGCCAATGTGTGCCTTGACTTTTTCTTGGTACTCCGGCTTGCACTCTACCCAGGCAACAGCAGAGATCATCTTGCCAAGATGTCCGCCAAGAGCCCCCAGTTCTGCTAGATTGTCCGGCGGATAGCTTGTCTCGTGGCGCACAGCAAGCACAAATTGGCTCAAGTCATGAGCAAAGAGCAGGTATGCTGCAAGTACAGGGTCACAAGGTTCCACCAGCTTGGTGACAACTTGAACTGCCTTTTCATGCTGCAAAGATAGTCGGGTCAGTTTAGCCCAACGATCACATTGGGCCTACCCGTACAGCAAAGTAAAGAATATTCCGCTCGTTTGGGGTGCGTCTGAAGTCTGCCTGGAAACCGCAGAAAGATGAGCAATTTTGGGCTAGGTTGTCAGTCCCTCAGAAGACTTTGACCTGCCAAAAGTCTCGTCTTGACATGCAAGTCCCCCGTTGCCGCAACCGTTTCACACCATTTGTTGACCCTGTTGCAAAAGGCGTTCAACTGTATCTGGCCAGCAACTCCAAGCCCCACATAGGCAATCAAGTCATTTTTGTTGGTAACAGCAAAGATGAGATGGACGTAGTGCTCCAGGAGAACACCATCATCTTTCTTCTTCATTTGCTTGAACACGCTGTTCCTGATCCTCCCGCAGAGGCGGAGAAGAACCACAATTGTGTCTGCAAGTGTGAAGCGGTCAACATGTGCTATAATGGCTTTGCAGAAGGTTTACGTACTTCTGCTTTCGGTTGAAGCCTAAAAGATAAATTGTCATTGATTCCTTCTGCAGGACACGCCAAAGTTTCAGGAAAGCTTACAAAGAGATAGTCGAAAGGATCCGCTAAGAAGAAGCTGGACCTGGACAGCGCAACCTGTCGACCATCGCTTTCAACCCAATGCTCAGCAGTCAACCCGGAAGAGGGACTGAATTGACATACTAGAAGCTCATCAAGTTTGTGATGCTTTTCACCGTAGCCGAGTCCGGCGGCTTCGTTGAGAAGGTACCCAGCTACAGATGCTAGGTCTTCGTAAACATCGGCAAGCCGTATGAGAACCTCTGGAGGCCAAGGTTTCTTTTGCGCAACAAGCGCATCAATATGAGCGTCAAGCTGGTGCACGATGACACGAGCCTTCGAGTCGACTGCCAAGTGCCTGCAGGTTTCGGAAAGTCTATAGAAAGACCTGTCTAGCGTTTCGACTTCTGTCATTCTTGATTGGGCTAGCTGGTGGCAAGAGAAGGAGGAGGGAAATCTCGTTGGGGCGGAAACACTCTTTGCGGTTGCACGAGGTGTGTGCACTCGGCAAGTCCGCGGAGGCGCAAGGGATTCGGTAACTCGTGACCGTATCTTGTGGGGGCTCCGCACTAAGAGCGAGGCTGTGCCACGTGCCCCCTCATGGCGCAATCCACCACCGAATTTATCGATGTCGCCACCGGCGGGCGCCGATACCAGAGCCCGTCCTCCCCTTGCCCGGGGAATTCCACGCCCTCAGATCAGGGGATTGGCTACCTACGAGCACGCTGCCGGCGAGAGAGGGCCCAGGACGCAAGGAGAGCATTTTGGGAGGCGGGCGGTCGAAGTCACGGTCCTGCCAGGGCGGCGGAGCTATACGGTCAAGATGTCGCTAGGAGGCGTGTTACACACTCATCGTTCCCAGAGACTTGCGAAGGAGAGCTCTGCCAAGCGCGCTCGTTATAGCCGCAAAAGCGTAATCCGGACCTTCTCAAGTCTCAGGCGGCCGTGCGCAGGCTGAGGAAACCATTTGCACACAGAGGAGACTATGTAACAAGAAAAAATAGCAAGGAGGGGAGGAGGAACTGGGCAACTACCAGTGTGCACTGCCCTGTTGCCCATAGACAGCCCTCTGACGGTACGAAAGCCGCGTGTGGCTCAAAGCGGACATCTGCAGGAAGGCAATTCCTGTGCTGTCAGCACGCAGGTGTCACCAAGTTTCATGACTGTAGCAGAACTCACTGCACCTGCTTGGACAGCAGTGTGTGCCTTGGTGTTGAGACCAAAATGCTCGTTTGCCGCATTGATGGCTTGACTTAGTCCACTGCTCTGTTTGTCCTTGGGGTCCCGCACTTCCAACTGATGCAGCAAGCAATACTATGTCTCAGTTGTCATTACCTCCAAGCTGAAGAGAGGCTCACCAAGAGTGCTTCCTTGTTTGGGGTTTCCTTGAGTTTGTGTTGCAGCTTCTCCATCTGCGCCACAACTGCCTGACGGTCTCGCCGTGTCCACACCTTCCAACTGTGAGTCTTGTCCTCAAACCACCCCATCCATGCTAAGTGTGCCTTGGCTTCCGATACAGTCTTGTGGAGACTTTCTCGAGCTTTCTCAAACTGTGGGAATTTGACAGTAGTCAGTTGTTCAGCAGCAAGATCTTCCGGAATCTGTTCCTGTAGACACCTCATCCCAAGAATCATGAACCTGGAATTTGCGGGAGGTCAGCAGGCTGGCACATATTCTCAAAAGTCAGAAAACCGAATCACCCTTTCGGAATCCCAGTGCCGGCAAATGTCCATAGCAAGCTGTCTGAAGCTTCCGCATGAGGATTTCTGCCCACATATGCGAGATCAGTGTAGTGCCTTACGGATCAATGAGGCACAAACTCACAAGGCATCCCAACTTTTGTTCCCAGGTCTTCTTGTGCAGCAGTTCCTGGCGGAGGTCAAGAATTCTGCCTGCGACATACAATTGGTATGCATTCTGGCTGTCCTCCCAGCAAAACTGGTGCAGCCATTCCCCAAGAGTTTGCTCTGCTGTAAGGAATCTCTCAACTGTGAAATCAGGCTGAGAGTTGCGCTTTTCAAGACCGGAGTAGTCTTCGGCAAGCAGGTGCAGCGCCCCCAGGACCGGACGATGATGTTGCTGGTGCATGAGCACAGCTCGCTTTGATGTGTCACTCTGTTTGAACGCATCATTCAGCTGTCACTCATAAGCAAGTGTCTGCTTGGTCCTTACAGCATGTTGAATCAGCTGTTGAAGTGTGCTCCCATAACGGTGTGCCGGAAGAGGACCGGAGTCCGCGGAGGAGCGAAGTCACCGTAGCTCCCCAGTCCGCCTCTCCCTCCCTCTCGCTCTTGCAACCAACTCTTCGCCTCATCTCGTGACCCTGAGACCTGAGAGCTGTGCTGAGCCTCTCCCTGCTACACGTGGCGCTCTCCTGACAGGGCTCAGCTAGCACTCTTCTCCCGCCGCCCTCGACCAGCACAGCCACCCAAAAGTGCATGGTCAGAACCCGGTCCGAATCCCGCCGTCTACACTCCGAAACACCTGAAGGCAGCGCTCTGCCTGACTCTGGCACTCCCACCACCTCTACCGACACCTCCCCCAACGCCTCAGCCCCGACAGCGTCTTCAACCCGCCAGCAACCTCTTCGCCGCACGGTCCCCCAGCCGTTCGCGCTCTCTCAACCCTCTCAGCGCGCCCAGCGCCCGTCTACAACTACCTCAAGTACCTCAACATCTACGTCACCTCGCCCTCTGACCGCCCGCGAGCTGTGGTTCCCCAAACCACCAGCCAGCACCGCCTCCGCCTCCACCCTGAAAGCCGCCCAAGCTTCTCGGTCTCTCTCTCAATCTTCTACCAGCTCTGCTACCCTAGCACCTGCAACTACAACAGCAACGCAGCAGGCTGCCCAAACCTTGTCTCACCCCTCAGTCACCGCAGCAACACCTGTCAGCTCTGCTCCCCAAGCACCTGCTCATTTCTCGAACTCGCTGTTCCGTTTGACCCCGAACGGAGCTTCTTTGTGCACAACCCGGTCCTACTATCTTTTCGCTCCCCCCCAACACCCAGTTCACCTATGAACAACCAAGCCCCGCCCGGCGGTGCCTCCCAAGCCAACGCCGCAGAGCTGCTCCGACTTGATCTCGCTCTGACGACAATCGAAGCAGCTGCCGCTCCCGCTTCGCGCACAAACGATGTCATACTCGCTATGGGTCAGGCGCAAGCTTGCCTCGCCGACGCTGGCATCAAGGCAGAAATGACTCAGGCGTTCAACGCCCTCGACGGCGAGAATGGCGACACCGCGCTCCCCAAATGTCGCAGCGCGCTACGCCTCGCCGCAGCCTACATCAAGGGCCAGGTCTCGATCCGCGAGAGCTCTGCCATGAAGAACCCGACGCCGCAGACTACCGGCACCGCCATTTCGGAAGCGTCTATTCAGCGGGAGATCTCGCGTGCGCAAGACCAGGCGCGCAATATGTCGCGCTCTGCTGACATCAAGGAAACCGACATGGTGCGCTTGGTCAACGATCTGTACGAGAGTCTCCCAACCTGGGTGCGCGATTACCGTGTCGGCGGAGACCCGGCCGCTGTTCCGCCTGTCCCGGGAACACCCGGCATCTCGCAGAAGCGTTTGCTGTCCTCCGCATGCCAAGGCAACCCGCGCGTTGCTGCATGGTGGCAGGAAGTGGCTTCCCACCTCGAGTGGGATGAACTGCTCCGCATGGCGCGTGCTGCCATCTCGACGCGCGTCATTGAGGACGAAGATGCGGTCCTCGATCGCTTCCAAACGCTTGCCAAGACGTTTGAGTGGGAGGCTGCTCACAAGGATGACCGCGGCAACCCAATCAACGCCAACATTGCGTATGCTGCCAAGCTCTCCGAGATCTTGGCGGTCGCACCTAGCGTGATGCGCGGTGAACCGTCCTGGATCTTTGCTCGCGAAGCGAGAGCTCATCTGCCGTACTGGCTCGTCTCGCATCTCAAGGATCAGAAAGAGAAAGACGCGTCCAAGGCATTGCAGGCCATCCGTGATATTCCCAAGGAGGCGTTCTCCCGCCGGCAACAAGAGCTCGACGACCAGCGCCAGCTTGCACGCGAGATGCTCCGCATCTCGTCGCAGCGCCAAATGCATTCCGCTGCAGCCCCTCAGCCGGACGCGAAGCCGCGCTGGGCCCCGGCAGGTCAAGTCTCGTCGGTTCATTCGACATCGGCGGATCTGCCCTCGCGCGGCAGCAGCATGCCGGATTTCTGGCGTGACACGCGAAACGGCGAAGCGAGCCAGCTTAAGCCCGAGCAAGCGAGCCCGCTCACTTTTGAGGACACGGCGGCAGGTCGCGACGCCTACAAGAAGGCCGTGGCGGCGTTTGTCCAAATGTACCCAGCTGGGACCAACCCGCCGCTCACCGCCAAGTTCCCGCTCTCGCCCGGCACCGTGTCGGTTCCGGCGCTCCGTGCATGCGACACTTGTGGCAAGGTAGCAGTACCTTTCCACGGTGCGGCTCGTTGCCCCAGCAATGAACCAGTCCCAGCAGCGGAGTCCAACTACCGCCGCCTTTGGCGCACTGTAGCTGCGCGAGGCCGCGGCCAAGCGCCGTCGTGGCTCAACAAAAAGGACCGAGCCATCAACCTCCTTGCGGACGCTGACGAGCTGATGGAGGACCATGCCGCGCTCTTCTACGGCTCAGACTCGGAGGGAAAAGAGTAGAGGTAGAAGGCGCGGACCATCCTTCTACCTCAGCCCCCCCTGGTCTTGATGGAGCGCAGGCCGTCGTGCTGGCGGAAGAGCAGCTCGACGGCAACACCAAGCGGGAGAAGCTGTCAATACCAACCCAGCTTCAGCAGGTGATGCGGATGCTTAGCACCGAATCAAACGGCTCCCTTGCTTCTTCTTCTTCGCTCTCCCGGAATCTGCTAGACATTCTCGAACTCGCCCCCTTCTTCCGTAGATTTGACTCGTGGAAATCCCGTGCTCTCTACGACAGTGCTACAGGCGAGCGAGAGATTGCCGACCGGACTCTGGAAGCGGAGGATTGTACTCCTGTACTGAATCTTGTATCTTTTCCCGAGGACGACGCCAGCAGCCCGATGTACGCACCGCCCTCACCCCTTGCTACTACAGCATCCCCGCCCTCATCGCCTCCTTCGTCTCCTGCGCCCTTGCCCCCCCCCGACCCGGAGGATTCAGGAGGGGGTTGTGCGGTGGAGGCAACTGCGCAAGTCCCGCCGGTTACCACCGTGGACGACTTGCCCTTTCGACTTCCACCCACACCCGGTCATCATGAGGCGACACCGAATCCGCCATCCCAGCACGATCATCCGGCTGATCTGGAGGAGCTTCCATTCCAACTTCCCGGTCTGGCGCCGCAGAATCGCTTCGAGTCGCTCACAGTTGAAGGGGATGAGGAGGAGGACGACTTGACACCAGCTTCACCCACGGTTGGTGCACCACTTTCACCGCAACAACAACAACCACAGCAACCGCCACCTCCCCGGCCAGTCGCGCAGGCACGGAAACGGGCAAACCGCCGAGCATATGAGAATATCCCGACTCTGAACGAACCAGAACCGGATCTCTCGGACACAATGCGTAAGGCAGCCCAGGGCACGCTCTTCAAGCATCGAGCGCGGGTCAAGTCGGTGCTTGCGGAATGGGCAGACGCGGTCGCGACAGTCGACAATGGCGCAGAATGCAACGTCATCGATGCTGAGTTCTTTGCCAGTTGGGCTGACTCGCTTCAGCTGCCCCTCGAAGAAGCACCGTCGACAGCTGGAATCCGCCTGGCCAACAACGCAATTCAGCGCCTTATCGGCTTCACTTCCGTGAGGATTCAGCTCGGTCTCAGCGAGGAAATGGTGCGCTTCCGCATCCTGGATTCCGGCGGCGCTTTCCAGATTCTCCTCGGAAAGCCTTGGAAGGCTCAGGTTGCAGCGATACACTTCTACGAAGTAGACTGCATCATGCACAAGACGTCAATCCCGGACCGCTGGGGTCGATTGTGGAACCAAAACCCAAAGGCTGCTCCGACTTTCACTTCGGTTCCGCCCGATCCGGCTTCTCTCGCTCGCCTCCTCGAATCGGAGTCCCTGTCAGGCGCAGGTTCAGCGCTAGCGCAACCAGCTGTGTTACTTCTGGCAGAGGAACGCAGACAGGAGGAACAACGCCCGCTCACGCTTCTCCAGACCGCTTCGCGCACTCCGCTACCCGATGATTGCCCGCTTGTGCAAGAGGAGCGCGTGCTGCTGCTTCCCTCGGGCTCAACGTCAGCGCCTGATACGCCACACGCGCTCGCAGCCCTGTTGCGCCGCGAAGCCTGGCGCCGAGAACTGACACTCTTTCCGCGTACCGACATCTGCCCCGAGTCTGTTGGCAGTGCCTTCCTGTCAGAGAACGAGATTGCTCGAGTACTGGATCGCTTGGACGCAGACCAAGCGCTGGAGGACTTCTGGGCACTTTCACTTGACCAAACGCCGGAATGGAACCCGCAGCTCCCTAAGATCCCCGCAGCTTGGCTTGAGCCGCCACCTTCCCCTGCCGCTGAGCCCACACTCAACCTGGTCATGACCTCAGCAGTGGAACCGTCCGAGGAAGAACGGCGAGCAGAAATCCGAAAGGTGATGCAGCTGGGTAGCGAGCTCTCGGAGGAGGAGAAAGAACAGGTTTATGCGCTGCTCGACGAGTTTGCTCCCCAGTTTGCTTTCTCCCTCGCAGCAGTTCAGGCTACGGACACTGTCACCATGCACATACCGACTCCAAATGCCGTGCCAACTCGTGCCCGACACCGCCCTACAAACGTGCCCGAGCAGAAGGAATTCCTTCACGAGGAGGTGGAGCGCTTGCTGGAGGCCGGCATCCTTGTCAAGGTCCACTACGATGACGTCACCTGGGTTTCACACAGCAAGGTTGTGCCCAAGAAGGACCTCTCGGTAGTCCCCAAGTCGCCAGAACAACTGGTGGAAATCCTGAATTGCGCGGCGGAAGCTTCCAGCGCCGAAGTTCAAGGCTGGGCGGAACAGCGCACGGACGAGTACCCGAAGGAAGCGGCAAAGAAGAAGAAGTGGCGATTATGCCACGCCTTCCTTGACCTGAACGATGCGACAGTGGGTGCGTCATGGCCAACTGGTGATTTGAACGCCAAAATTGGCCGTCTTGCTGGCAAGCGCTTCTATTCCTGCTTCGACATGCACTCGGGTTACTTTGCTATACCCATTGCTCCGGACGACGTGCTCAAAACAACGTTCGCGGTTGAACACCGCGGCTACTTTGCGTACAAACGCATGCCCTTTGGGCTGAAAGGTGCCCCGGCAGCCTTCTGTCAGCTCGTCTCAACTGCGTTTCAAGACGAGCTTGGCAAGACTATGGAGGCATGGATGGACGACCTGGCGACGTCCGCTGACACCTTCTCCGAGCACCTCGCGCAAATACGCCGCATTCTGGAGATCTGCCGGAAGCACCGACTCTCGCTCAACCCAGCAAAGTGCCACCTCTTTGCGGACAGCATGGTCTGGTGTGGCTCAATGGTGTCCAGGGCTGGCGTGCAACCGGACAAAGCCAAGGTACAGGCAGTGGTGGAGTGGCCGACACCGCAAAACCCGCATGAGGTCTTACAGTTCATCAACTTTGCCGGCCACTACCGGAAACTCATCAAGAACTTTGCGCAACGAGTGGCGCCGCTTCAAGCATTAGTGCAAGGGGTCAAGGTGTCCGATCTACCGAAGACGGCATGGGGAGCACCACGACGAGGAGCCTACCGTGACGCGCTCAAGGTCCGCCCGCCTTCCTGGGCTTGGAACAAGCAAACTCAGGAGGCTTTTGACGATATCCGCCGCACACTCACCACCTTCCCAGTTGTCCGCTCCCCCGACTGGTCCCGCCCCTTCATTGTCGAGACCGACACATCGGTCGAAGGCTTTGGCGCCGTGCTTGCGCAACGTTTTTCCTACCCGCACCCTGAGTCGGGCAAGCTCGTCGAGGAGGTACACCCAGTTGAGTACATCTCTCGCAACACCAAAGCCAGCGAGAAGCGCTACTCGGCGTTCTTACTCGAACTCGTCGCGGTGAAATGGGCACTGGAGAAGTTCAAGCCATATGTGTTCGGCCGTCCAATTGAACTCGTCTCTGACTGTCAAGCGCTGGCAGGTATACTCTCCTTGCAGAGTGTCTCGCCTGCTCACGCTCGCTGGCGCGAGTATATCCTGGGTCACGACATCGTCAAGTTTACTCACCGGCCCGGCAAAGCGAATGCGGCAGCGGATGGCCTCTCGCGACGAGCAGCCTCGGCGGGCGCGGACCTGGACAACGAGATGGTCCAGCCGGACTGCACCATCCCTGACACATGGGAACAGTACCAGGAACAGCAATCCGAAAGAGCTCGGGGATCTCGCAAGGACAAGCAGGACTTAGGTCTCGCCGAAGCTGAAACACAGTTCACCGCATTCTTCCTCGAAACAGACGATGCCGAGAAGGTAGCAAGAGAACGCTACAAGGATGACCCAACGTTTGCCCCGCTCGTTGAATTCCTGCTTACGCTGCAGACTGCGGACGCATCCCCTGCTGAAGCGGGTAGACTCCGGCGCCAAGCCCGAGCTTACTTCCTGGCTTCAGACGGATCATTGCGGCGCCGCAGCAACGAAAACGGTGTGGGCCGTGAATGCATCCCCTCACGCGAGCGAAAGGCGCTCTTGCTTGCAGCGCACGGAGAGCTGGCGCATGGCGGACGCGACCGCTTGCTCGCCCACCTGTACGACCGCTTCTACTGGCCCGATATGGCAGGCTCTATTGCGGCTGTCATTGCTGAATGCCCGCAGTGTCAGAAGTTTGGACGGAGTGTCTTCCGCTCCAAACTGCAGCCGATCTCCATTCTTGCGCCAATGCAACTACTTTCGATGGACTACTTCTCGCTCCCCAAAATGTCCGGATTCAAGACTGTTCTAGTGGTAGTCGACTACTTCTCGCGTTACATGTGGGCGTACAAATACGATGGCGACGGAACGGGCGCGAAGACGGTAAAAGGGCTTCGTGACTTGTTCAGCCGATTCGGCCGCCCGCAAGTCCTCATGTCCGACAACGGACGTCACTTCAACTGCCAGGAGGTGAAGGATTTCTGCGCCGAACAGGGAGTGAGCTTCCGCACCACTCCAACATACTCACCGCATACGAACGGGCTCGTGGAACGCACCAACGGCTTACTGCTTCGAGCGCTCGAACGTGAGTGTGCAGCAACCTCTCTCTCGGACTCCCGGCCCCGAGCATGGCCAGCAGTGCTACAAAGTGTTGTTGACCGCCTGAACAATCGTGTCGTCGGAACCACGGGTCACCGCCCAGCGGAACTGATCTTTGCGTATCGCCGCTGGAAGCCGTCAACTTCGCTGGCCAGCGATGAAGTTCTTCAGGAAGCTTTAGCAGCCAGTGCAGACCGCCGCGTGGAAGCCCTGGTGCACATTGCCGAAGCTGAAGGGCGAGCAGAAAGTGCGTTCGAAACGCTGCTCCGGAACCAAGGCATCCGCAAAGAGCGAGCAGATGCCAAGAATGCACTCGCCCGCCGGGGTGTGGCAACCGCGGTGTTGGAAGACTTGAAGCGAGGCGACTTTGTCCTCCTACACGCATCATGGCTGACAATGCAACTGAACCACAAGCTTCAGCAAGAATGGGTGGGACCGTACCGCATTGTCGCACGCTCTTCCGATGCGAACCCAGACTTGTCCCTTGAAGACCCGCATGCAGCGAATGTCACGTACTGGCTAGATGATCCGGTCTCTGGCAAGCCGCTGGGTTCTCGAGTTCATGCGAACCGATTGAAAAAAGCGGCGATTCCGGATGCCGACGAGCTCTCGCGTCACCACCCGCTACCGTCGATGGAGTCGTTCTTTGCGAGCATGAGAGAACCAGTGAGTCCAGCCAGTTGTGAGCCGGCAGCGACAGCTGAAGACGGAAGTGAAACACAATGGGAAGAAGCAGTGCCACCACTGCAAGAGGTCGAGGTGGGGGAGCTGGCTGTCTGCGCAGTTGCGCTTCCTCCCACCAGCGACCTGCTTCACACAACAGCTATGCAACTGGCTCACCCGCACACGTGGACCGCAAACGAGCCAATAGGCGACCCAACGCCCGCTCAGGCCTCCCCTGCGTGCGTCACGACTACCGGACATCCCGACGGACCCACCTCGACACCGGCCAACTCGCTCTACACCTCCTCGATCCCCACCAAGACACTGACAAACGCTCCGAACACCCTCAAGGGTGTGGAACAGAGGACCGAACGCACCGTGAGTCAGGCGGTGGTCCAGACGGTGGAGCAGTGGGACAACCCGGCGAACTCATACCAGCGGGAGCGGCGCGCGGTGAGCAAGGAAGGGGCGAACACTGCTGACACTACGCCGAGCCAATCCAGACCCCCTCCGCCGCGCCCGCCGAAAAGCCCTCTCCGCGCCGTCATGCCCAAGAAGACGACCTTTCAACTCATTGATCGTCACATTCCGCTGCCGATGCCGCTCCGGCAGTACAGCCCACCGCTCCCTGTCCGCACTTCAGCCCTCCTTCCAACGGAGCTCAACCTACCCTCGGCCGGCATCGCCGTCTCGTTCCGCACGAAGATTGGCAGCACGATTCCAACGGCCTCGACCATCATGCGCAACTCGCTCGTCATTCCGAAGTCGCTGCTCGAGCGCATGTCGTACGCGCTTGATCAGATCCAGTGCGGGCTCGAAGTCTACGTTGCCCCCACCCCGACACCACCTCTTGCGAACACGTTCGAGGTATGGAAGGCCGAGATGTCCTCTGCCTCGGCGACTCGACGTCCGACCCCGTCAGAGGATCCGGCCTCACCCATGAGGACGCCCTCGCGCGAGCAGCGGCGGCTGCGCACTCGGCTGCTTGGCGCACCATCCTCAACATTGCTGTACGGGACCCTCTTTCGTGCTACGACCCGCACTTCTGGGCGCTCGTTCCGCAGCTTCTTGAACCGGAGGCCGGTCGCAACGACACAGGAGTGGCGTCGCTCCCCGGCAGCGAGGTGGTGGCAAGGTCACCTTTGGGCGTCCTTGAGCTCACGATGGCGAACTGCATCAAGACGCTCTTCCACCTCGAATGGTGCACCGACAAACGCTATCGTGCGCTGGCGCAAGCTCGAACGGCCACGTTGACGTGGCTACACGGCGCGCAACGCCTCCTGCCACCAGAGGCGCCAGGGCTCCGGGATCTGTACCAGACCTTCCTCAAGATGGTCGAAACGGAGCTCCCGGAGGACATGGAAGAACGTCGCAAAGCCGGTATCCGCCACGCCGAGGCCATCCTTGCCGACTGCGTCAAACGAGTCAAAGAGGAGCGCGCCTTCCTCACGCAGATCAGGGCCGACTACGAGCGTCGGAAGGCCAAGACTCAGGCGTGGCAAGATGCGCGTGAAGCGGAGCTCCAGTATGGCGCCGCGTTTGCCACGCAAGTCGAAGCGTGGGAGCAAGCGAACAACATGTCCACCACGCAGTACGACCCGGAACGCAACAAGGACATTGAGCGTCCACCCGTCTACACGTGGACAAAGGACTCAATTCCGAGGCCGTCCGACGAGGAGATCGCTCGTGATTTCCTTCCCGACCTGGAGTGGAACACCAAAATCGCGCACAAGTTCCCGCTTCTCGACGCCGAGCTCACGAAACTTGAGGGGTGGGGCACTCGCGAACTCTCCGCGTTCGAGGAAGTATGGCCCTCCTTCCAAGCGGCATGGAATGGTGAGGAGCGCTGGAGTTTCTCGCCCGGCGCATCTAAAGCGCATGCGACGCCGTTCAGCTCGACAGCCCCTCTCGACTGGTGCGAAGCGTTTACTACGACGCCGCCGCCGGAGATGGAGCACACGCCGGCGTGGCTTCACACGAAGGACTGGGCCGGTCTCGTCACGGAGATCACCGCACTTGCGGAAATGGGAGTTTCCCCCTTCGGCGCCGCCATGACCGCGGCCCTGGCTCACCAGCAGTCGAGTTACTCCGAGTTCCACCCCGACATCCTCAACACCGTTGCGCTGCATGCTCGCGATGAGCTGTTGGACAAGATTACAAATCCGAACGCGCCGGTAACCTTCTCGGTTTCTCGGCTTTGGACCAAGACGACTCGAGAGCCGGCCCGGCTCCGCGCAACTCCGAGCGCACCGAGCGCAGTAATAAACGGGGCGCCCCCTACACGCGCCCGCGCCGTGAGCACAATGACCACCACGAGCGCTCATACGCCGCCGAGTACCCCCGCAGCCAGCCAAACCGCTACCACCACTAGCCACCCTTCCTTCTCCCCTTCCCGCTCTTCTCCCCATCTCTCTCGTCTGTGCTTTCCTCTTTCTCCCCCTTCCCCAGGTCTGTGTTTTCTTTCTCTTTTCTCTTTCCGTCTCTCTTCCTTCTTCCCCGTTTTTTTTGTCCCTCTTCACCCTCTCACCGCTCCCCGGAGCTCGCTTTGTTTCGTAGGGGAGTATGTGCCGGAAGAGGACCGGAGTCCGCAGAGGAGCGAAGTCAGCGTAGCTCCCCAGTCTGCCTCTCCCTCCCTCTCGCTCTTGCAACCAACTCTTCGCCTCATCTCGTGACCCTGAGACCTGAGAGCTGTGCTGAGCCTCTCCCTGCTACAACGGGAATAGGCGCACTGAAGAACAACCCCAGGATAATATAGTCAGGACAGGCACCAATAGCAACTTACAACTTACAATACAGTCACGCTTCTGATCGAGATCAGTGATTTTGGCCGCGTTATCAAAGTACTTAGCAATCCGTTCACCATGCAGGTAAGCCACTCTCCGGCTGGCAAGACCTAGATAGGCGAGCCTGCGAACTCGAGCGGAAAGGTGGAGGAGTAGCCGGACGTAATAGGCATGAAAACACGGGTACTCTTCAACAGGCACGCCGCGAGTGCAACCTGCTTTGATATTCTCATTGTAGAGTCTGACGAGGAGCGGGATTGTCTCTGCAGGTCTCGGCGTCAGAATTGGATTAGTACAGGACGCATTGAGACAGCAGGCACCCTTAAGCGCGCGCCCATGGTCGCGCTCGTGGTCCTCCTTTCAGTGTTGCACCAGTTTAGCATTTTCTTCTTCAGAGCTCAAGTCGGACTCGGTACAGTCAACTCACAAAAAGGTAGCAAGGCTCATCACGCAAGGAAAGCGTGGACTCTTGGAGCAACTTCTGCTTGCGTGGATTACGGTCAGTACGTGTCAGAAACTTGAGAACAGTAGAGCAGTGTATGTGTACGAAAGCGTCGGCGATTGCTGATTCCCCTGCCATTCCATCCGGCTTGTGTTTGTCGTCGAACACAATGTACGTGATGAAAGCTGCAAAATCTGTGTAGAACTTGGCAATTCCCTCGACAACTCCGTATGGCCAACTCTTCTCAGCAAAGAGATCGAAGCGACTCTTGAAGGCATCCAGTTCCGCTTGTATTTGGTGGGATATAGCTCCTACCCTCCCTTCACTGCAAAGGGACTTGAGGTACTGTAAGGACTCAGTGACGGACTCTTTTGCACTCGCCATCGGTCTTAGCCTGGGGGCAGAGAAGTGGGAGGGAGATCCTGGCGATTGGCGAATGTGTCAGGTACGAGGGGCGTGCATCCGGCGAGTCCGCGGAGGCGAAAAACGGTTGCTTAGGCTATGACCTTATCCTGCGGGGACTCCGCAGAGACAGCGAGGCTGTGCAAAGGTCCGGCGCGTGGCCCAGAACGATGGGAACTTTTCTCGCTACTGTGGGCGTCGATGGCAAAGCGCGACCCGCCCCTGCGCGAGAAATGTTCACGGCCTCAGAGAAAAGGCCTTGATGACTGGCAAACTGGGAGCACAGCGACCTGGCGTCCGGTACGCGGTGAGAGCTTCATGGAGAGCTTTTGGGGAGAGGCAGACGGTCAAGGTCATGATCGCGCCAGGCCTATAGGAAGCGGAGCTTCAAGGTCATCAGCCTGAGGAGAACGGCGTTGAGCACAATCACAGTTGGCCTGCAGTCTTTTCTCTGCTCATGAACCACGGTCGCGCCAAAGCGAGGGCGGAAGCGGATTCGCGTGACGGACCCGCGAGAAGGATTAAAGAAAAGCGCTGAGAGCGCTCGGGCGAAGCCATTCGAGCGCTTAGCGGCTCACTCCAAAAAAAGAAAAGGAATCGCCGGTGAGCCGGTACCGCACCGAGGCTATATGCGCGTACATCGGGGTGTACCGTACTCGGCCGTGGCTCGGAGCAGTCGGAGCCCAAGGGTGACATTGGCTCACGCTCGACGTAGCAGGCGGATGAGCGACCTGGTTGCCCTCAGATGGGCTGCAATGGACTGTCGTAGTTCTCTGGCAGAGTAAGCGAGAGTGAACTGCGCTGGTCATCACAAGCCAGAGCAGTTGCGGCGCGATTAGCCTGAGCGTGCACGAGACCGGATTGTCGAGGTGGGGAGTTCTGGATCCATAAGACTGAATCCGGGGTTAAAACAGACGAAGCATCTTTGTAGGGCGCGCCTGTATGGGAAGGAGCAAAGGGAGACGATGATGAGTCTCCCCACTTTGGGAGAGTCGGGGTCAGACTCTTACCACTCTGCCCTCCTGCGTCCGGACTTGACGATGGCGGGCTTGGAATGGAGCGACTCGCTCCCTGATCACGGCCTCGACCTCGCCGAGCTGCACCGCTTCGCCGCCGAGGCTGCCATCCTCGCAGGATCCTACCTCCGCGACTCGGCCCTGGCTCGTACCACCGCCGGAGGAGCCAGCACGACCCTGCACGACTCGATCCAGATCAAGGAGAATGCCGCCGATATCGTCACCAAGGCGGATATGCATGCCGAAGAGTTGATCTCGGGCATGATCCGCGAACGGTACCCCGGTCACAAGTCAGTCTCCGGCGTCTTGGCAGCGGACAGGAGGACAGGGCTGACCCATCGAGCGCAACAGGATCATCGGCGAGGAGAGCTACTCTGCCGGGCAGGACAAGCGCTTCCTCCTCGACGATGTCAGTCGGCTGCCTCGCGTCGCACTTGATCTGACGCGCCCCACGGGCACGCCAAATCTTCCAGCGTCATGAAGACATAGCTGACATCTATATCTCTACGACTACAGAGTCCGACATGGATCATCGACCCTCTAGACGGCGTACGCCCTCGGTTTCCTTCTCTCGGCCGAATCCCTTTCTCGCTGCCGGACTGGACCAATAGCTGAGAAGAACCCGTCATACGCACACAGACCGTCAATTTCGTGCACCTTTTCCCTACCTGCTGCGTCTCGATCGGGTTCTGCGTCAAGTGAGTGCACCCCGCCTCCTCGCCGTAATACCTGCTCGTCTGGGCAGTTCGGCTGATTCCTTGTCTCGTTGAGCACTCACAGCAAGGTCCCGCTGGTCGGAGCCATCTTTAGTCCGGTCATCGGCGGACTGCACCTCACCAACGCTTCGGGGACGCTGACTTCGGCGGCGCGCGGACTCGGCGCCTGGTCCACCTCGATCTCGTTCCCCTTCCAACCCTCCGTCCTCGACCCCGTCATCCCCGCCTCGAGCTCCTCTTCCTCCAGCCAACCGGAACCGTCCTCCTCCTCCTCCTCCTCGAAACCGCAACCATGGCAGCACGCGATGCCGCTCCCCTACCTCCCACCACAGCCGATCCCCCCCGACGCGCCTAAAGGGTGCCTCTTCGTCTCCGAATGGGGTAAAGCCCGCGCCGACAACCCTGAATCGAACTTGAGTCGCAAAGTGACCAGTTTCTGGAACATGGCGGCCGAGATGGGAGGGCGTGGAGGCAAGGGCGGGATGGTGCATGGTGTGAGGAGTTTGGGGAGCGCGACCCTCGATTGCGTGTATGTCGCGACGGGCGCAGCCGACATCTTCTGGGAAGGCGGGTGCGTTCCGGGCTTCGACTTTCACCTTCTGATGTTTGCTCCGCGAGAATTGCCTGTTGCCACCCCCGAAACTGATTTTCTCCAAGCGTTCCGCCATCATCGCCCGCAGCTGCTGGGAATGGGTAAGTGCTGTCTCGCCTCAACGAAACATCACACAGGCTGATCCGGACCTTCTCCGCCACACGCAGGACGTCTGCGCCGGGATCGTCCTCATCCTCGAATCGGGCGGCCGCGTCGTCCCTTCCGCCCCGCCTCCCGAATGCCTTGCCGACCCGCTCGCCCCGATTCCGGACGCGGACCTCGGCGGTCGGCTGTACCTCGCGATCCGGGCTTGCTCCGGCACCGAGGAGGAGACGGCGCGCGAGGCGCAGGACCGGTTGATCCGCGCCGTTTGGGACAAGACGGTGCCTCTAGACTACTCTCGGCCTCGGTAGAGCGTGCGCGCGCCTCTGTTCATGTTTGCTTGCATCTTGCATTTGGCTTTTTCTCCGAGCGTATGACTATTCTTCACTTCGGTTCATTTCGGCGTCTGCGATCGAGTTTGACGCGGAACGATTTTCTCCAGCTCGAGCTCGTCGACCCAACTCGTCGCTCGGCAGCCTATAGTCAGCTCTGCTTGCTCAGAGCAGCTTATTCCAGGTCGACACCCACCCCGTGCTCGCTGTCCGCGTGCGGCCCTACTGTCTCTACAAAGAGACCCGACGTCGACTCGCTCGTCTCATCGTCCAACTTTTTCCCAATCGCCTTATACACTGTCGCCGTAGCGCACAAGTACCAAGATGGTCAACCCTCGTCAACGCCGCAAGCGATTCTCGGGCACGGCCAAGGCGTCCGCCTCGAAGCGGTCGCTCAAGAACCAGAAAAAGGTCACCATCAAGGGACCCGAAGAACTCGTCAAGGGATGGGACAAGAAGTGAGGGGAAAGAGGCTAGCTTTCGAGATACGCCGCATCAAAAGCTGACACGGATTTTGTTCCTCCTCTGCAGCAAGACGGTCCGACAAAAGTGCGTTCTCACATCGGCCGCTCGCTGTTCAAGCGAAGAAACTGACGCCCGTCGCTTCGCAATAGCTACGCCGCTCTGGGTCTGATGCCCTCTCTGGACCCTCGGCAATCTGGCGGTGTCGAACCGGACCGACACGCCGTTCCGTACGCCGTCGCCTCGGCCACCTCGGCCACCGTCGATGACCTCGACGCCGTCCTCGAAGATGCCGAGATGGCTTCCTCTTCCGACTCAGAGGACGAAGAGCAGAAGCAGAAGGATGTCAAGGGCAAGGGCAAGGAGCGAGCTCCCGCGGAGAAGGAGGAACTCAAGCCTGGCATGGCTCGTATCATCCGGGACGAGACGGGCAAGATTGTCAAGATCGTTTTGGCAGGAGAGGACGGCGCCGAAGTCGAGGAGGACATTGTTGAGCCGTCGCGAGCAGCCGGTGGCGAGGACAGCGACGACGACGAGGAGGACGACGATGAGGAGGAGGAAGAAGAGACGGCGGCAGCACAGCCGTGGGGACCAGCGATGAAGGACTGGGACGCGCACCCGGCACAGGAAAAGGAACACGGCGCCCTCGAAGGCGTCACGCGCAACTCGAGACAGGGTATCCCGATCTTTGGCGCCCCGCGCCACGTCGAGGCCAAGACGGACATCGTCCGCGCGCTCGAGGAACGCGCCGCGAAAAAGACCAAGGTGATCCGGCATACGAGCGAGTTTGAAGAGACTTGGTTGGTCAAGCTGGTCGACAAGTACGGGGACGACGTCGCCAAGATGGCGAGGGACATCAAGCTGAACCAGTGGCAAAAGACTCAGGGCGAGCTGCGGAAAATGTGAGTTGACTCGCTTGCGGCGCTCTTTTCCGATTGTATTCCGTCACTGACACGCCTACGGAATGACAGGATCGCCAAGGCTGGCGGCATCGACGCACTCCGAAGCAAGGCCTGATCTGCTTCCCCTTTCCTCTCTTTTTCTCGTTGTAGCGCATCGCATTGTCTTGCCCCCTGGTTGTACTTGTATACTTCTTGCATCGTTCTAGCTTCTTGATTCGGCGGTGTGAAGAGAGGTTACTGCTCGGTCGAGGAGATTCCGCTACTCTGCCCTTGCCCATTCCTCGCCGGTCCAGAGCCGGAGCCGCCGCAACGCGACGGCGAGAGGAACGACCACCTTTGCCCTCATTTTCTCTGCTTCCGTAAGTGGATCCCGAGGTGCGACGAGCAGAATCATGTCGCCTTGTTCGGTCGTGGCGCTGCCTTCCATTGCGTCCGCACTCCCAGCGGCGATCGTCCCTGCTGTGCCGTCGCCCTCACGTCGGAAGCGGCGTGCGAGGAGCGCGAGCAAGGTCTCGATCGGTTCGCGGGCGGCGGCGAGCAGCCTCGTCTCCGAAGTTTGGGATTCGGGCGCGGCGGGTCGGGGACGGAACGAGCGGAGCGAATCTGGCGGAAGGAGAGCGGAGCGGAAGAATCGGGACAGATGGTATACGGGTATCGCGCTTGCTTGGACGTTGGCGACCTCGGCCGGCGCCCCAGACGGAACAAAGTCGCAGATGGGTCCGGACGGCGACGAGGAGGACTCGCACGAGGCGAGGTCGAGTGCGGCGATGACGCGCAATCCGCTGTCGAGTCGTCCGAGACCTCTCGCGTGCATATCGTCCCGCGACACGAGCCGGACCGGAACGTCCTCCCAAGACGAGATCGGTCCACCGCGGCTCGCGACGGGCCAGCTCTTGATTCGCTCCGCCAGCAGCTCGATTTCCTGCACCACCCTCCGCGCGAGTTGGGATTCGACTTGGGCGGACACGAGAGCCGGAGCAGGCATGCTCGCGGAGGGGTTTAGACGCTTGTAGGAGCCTACGCGGAAGCGGTGGATTTCGGGAGGGCCGTGAAAAGCGAATTGTCAGGTTCAAGACTCGGTATTGCAGCTCGCGTGCGAGAGAATGTCAGACCGCGCACCTTTTTTCGCGAGCGCCTCGACCGCTTCGGACCAGCAAGTGACCCAGAGACCTTTTCCCGTCGTCTGACCTCCTTGACCCGCGACGGCGGGATCGAACCGCGGATGAAGGATGCGAGACGGCTCAAGGAGGAGTTGCTGGGCGGGTTGTTGCTTAGCACGGGCGGAACTGCTTCCTGTGACGACGAGATCAGGCGAGAGCGGCGAGGGCAGCGGCCGGGTCAACTCGAAGCGGACCATCATGTCTGCGAGCCGGGAACGGGCATCAGCGCAGCCGTACGAGGAAGTCTAGAGCGTATCGTTTGTGCCTGCCAAACGCACCGCACGGGAGAACCTTGTTGGTGAGCAGGCATCGTCGCAGCGGCGAGGACAGAATCCGAACTGTTTCGCTCCGAACAGGTCAGCGCAAGCCGTGGGCGGACTGGGAGTAGCAAGTGCGCACGCAGAGGATCATAGTGAGTTGCTCTGTCGTCGCGCGGCAGCTGCCCGCTGCGCGCCGGTCCGTAGTGAGGTTTGCCTCGTCTCGGCGACGATGAAGATGATGATGAAGTCGCGACCGGCTCGAGCAAGTGAGAGCGGGCCCGTCGAGGCTTGACAGCTTCATAGCAGGCAGAGACAGCTCTCATGCCATGTCCGAGGCACTGCTTCGCGGTATGGGAATGGCAGCAACAAGGCAGAGCCGATTGTTGCCGTTCTCACGAGAAAACATCTCGCGACATTCGGTCTTTTACCGCCGTCTTAGTCACGACGATTGACGTAGTGCGGTCCCATAAGGTCAAGAAAAGCCAGCGCGAAAATCTGGTGGGAGTCTGGAGCGCAACGGAATCTCTTATACCCTCGCTTTGTTGATTTTGCCACAACGCTTGCTGGCAGTCCTCTCGCTCTCGGTCGCGAATGTACGCTTCAGCTGCAGCCATCCCTTGTCCCCCATATTCAGGGCTCAACGTGATGGAAACTGCACGACTAGAACCAGAATGTACACTGCTACCACTCCATGTCGGCACGACGCCCGTAGATGGCGGCTTGGCGATACGAGAGGCGGGCGCGACCCAGAGCTGGAAGCGAGGAGCCGGGGCCTGCAGCAGGCTTTGGAGCTGATGATGGATAGAGATAAGTGCGCAGAAATGGTAAACCAGGAGGCGGGGTCTGCTGCTCTTTAGCCCACGCATCAGCGTCCTGCTGGCGGGCAACAAAGGCTCGCTTCATGTTTGAGAGGCTTTGTGTTAGCCTTCTGCGCATTCTCCACAGCGTCTGTCAAGTCAGTCACTCACATGAAGATGCTGTACAGGTGACTTGTAACTAGCATAATCGTCCGGGATGAGATCCCACAGTATGAGAGAGAGGTTTGCACAGTAGAGTGCCCTTGAAAGACCACTCTCGCGACGCTGGGCTGCCTCCTGTATGTCGAGAATCAGTCAGCCCGTGTGAGATCAGGTGAGAGGGCAGACTGACCAGTACTGCTAGCTTCTCTGCGGCTGTTGAGCTCTGAAGCTTGTCACACAGCAATTCCACTTGTGCTGTGACCCTTTCGAGCTGTGGTCCTTTCCAGATTCGCCAGTGGGTAGTGTCATGCTGGAACCACCGTTGGAAGGTAGCCCCAGTGCGCGGAAGTTTGCGGTGCAGGTGCTGTCTAGCTTGAACGAACTGTCAAAGAAAAGCAGGAAGTCAAAGAATGAGCTTGGGAAATCACTTGAAGGGTCGCTCTCACCTCTTTCCGAGCTTGCTCAAGCTGGGGAAAGAATTGTCATGGTCAGGATGCGGTCCATGAGGCAGAATACAGCAATACTTGCCTTCTCGGGGGTCCAAATCAGATGCTTACTGGCACCTTCAATCATGCCCTGAAACAATTCTCGCGTCCTGTCCGACTTCTGCAAGACTGCTGTTAGCGAGGGTTGTTCTGCATGCAAGCCTTCAAAACTCACCAGACAAGCCATCTTGAGGTTTGGTGGCATCTTTGAGAACATCCGACAAAAGACTTCCACGCGGCTCGCCACCTCTTTCTGGTACTCCGACTCATACTGGTCCCATTCCAGCTGGGTGATGAAGTTCCCAAGCTGATGAACCCAGTGGTAGATCTCTTGTACCTGGGGAAACTGCCCCTGTGCAAGCGAAGCTGGAGCACAATCTTCCACCAGTGTCTGCGCTGCTGCCCAGACAGGATCACGGCGTTGTTCAGCTTTTATGAGGGCTTGCTTCGCAGACTTGTCCTGTGTCATACTCCTGTCAGCATTCCATAAGCATTGGATTAGAGCTGAAACTTACTGCATCGGCGAGCGGCCCCAAGAGATTTTTAGTCTGTTGCGTGGCATCAGTCAAAGATAGCACATACAGCGGAGCTGGGGAAGAAAGAAAGGGACATACAAGCTCCGCCAAGAGCGTCACTCTTTCCTTAGTCTTTGCCACCTTGAGTTTTTTGCAGTACTTTCGGATTGTCCGACTGAACTGAATCAAGACTTCCGGATCAGCAAGCCCAAGGTAGGCATGGGCTCCCTCTTTGCGTGCAGCAGACAGAAGGGAGGTCAGATAGGCAGTCAGGAGCCCAATGTGGTCGGCAGGGCTCATTTCAGATTGCCCGGGTGAGCGTGCCAGCGCAGCTTCTCGTATGGCGCCACAAAGAGCAAGAAGCTTTCGGACACCTCCTGCACAAGCATGAGGGTTGAGGTAGTAATCAGCTACGGTTTGATTGTACATAGAAGATCCGTGCACACCTTGCTTATCACATTCCTGATGTACACTTGCGGATGTTCAGTGGTAGTGCTCTGCATGAGCTCTTGAACGGACACACTCACCAGGAGGGCGCATTGTTGAAGCTTCAGTGAGAATGCAGACTGAGAGAGCAAAACCTGCCATTCAAAACATCAGCCTTGTCTTCCAATACTCAGAAACAGCTCGGATGCCTTACCAGGAGGCGCTCGACATGTGACTGCCTCGCTGCGTCCGTATATCCCTCCCACTCAAGTGCGTTCTTGATCACCATTGCCAAGTCACTGTAGAATTCTGCAAGCCCTGAATTCACCTCCGACGGCCACTCTTGTCCCACAAAGCCATCGATATGAAAGCCGAGCTGCTTCACGATCTTGTGGGCCTCCGATTCCTCGGGCAGTCGGCTGCAAGCGTTGGCAAGCGTGCGGTAAGAGTCGTCTAACTGTCTCACGGAGCTGCTGTAGTTGGGGGAGTGGTCGGTCATAGTGAGCGATTGAGGTGAGTGGCGAGAGGAAAAGGAAGGAAACCTGCGAAGGTCCGCGACAGCAGTTTTCGTTCGTGCGAGGCGCGTGCGCTCGGCAAGTCCTCGGAGCTTGGCGGTGGAGACCAGAAGTGAGCTCGAGCCCTTTCCCAGTGGGTACGTCGCGCTGAGTGGGCGGCTGTAGTGGGGATAAGCTCGGATCATTATTTGCGCCACAGCCGATGAATGGCAACAGCCAAGGTGAACCTCTGCTGCCCAATAGCCAGCCCGGACGACAAGAGGTCACACTGCCAAGTAGCCGCGCTGACAAGAGCACAACTCGATGTAACAAGCGCTGACTATGCTGGGCCGCTTGCTTCTTCCCTCGCCAGCTTTCTCTTGCTCGGCGTCGCTCGGACTTGACTTCCTCTTCCAAGGCTCCTCCTCAAATCCTCCTCCTTTTTAATAGTGTCATTGGAGATGCCCTCACTATACTGTACCAACCTGGGAGTGCTAGCAAGGCATCAAGGGCTGACAGAAATCTCGGTGAAAAACCGGGTGTGGCCCTTCCGCTCTCTCTTCTCTGTAGCTCTCATCAAGCCCTGTGCCTAGAGTCACTGTTCCTTGGCTGCTCTTACTCGCCATAGCCTGACCTGCACATGGTACCTCCTCTCGCCTTGTGCTCCTGGTGATCAATCAGGTACAAAAACAGGTAGGAAATGACATTAGAAACAGGGTCAGGTGCTTAACGCTTAACTTGGGCGACAACTAGCGGGGATTGCGTGGCTGAGGGATGAACTGTGGGGGTGTGCCTTGCCCCGGATTGTTGGAACTGAACTCGTATGATAACTTGATGCAAAAGGCTGGAGCTTTGGCCATGTCCTCCTCAGGGTCCGGGTGCTCTTGCCAGAGCTGGAGAGACCAGCATGTTTTGCTGTTTGCACGAGACCCTTGGAAGACATTGTGCTGGAAGCATACCACTGAGTATATCCTGCCACTTTGCCCAGGAACTGCAAAGACCAAGGAGAGATTGCGTGAGAACTCGCAGGGTCAGTCAGCAGAAAAAATACGGCTCGACTCACATGTGATCTTTTCCCCTTTAGTATCCACCAGCCAGTGCATACTGGGGACACGGCCCGGGTCACTCATACATGCTGCAAGGCAGTCTGTAGGCCATCTGTAGCCGCTGCTCCTGTGCTGTAGGCTCCACAGATACTTGAGACACAACGGTCCTGGAAGGATCAGGTTCTTCTCGTTGTCAAACGAGTCCGGAGGATTCAACACCATTGTTGTGAGCTTTGTTTCGGTTGCGTATCTTGACAGACGAGCTGTCTTGCAGTTGACTTTGTAAGCGGGAAGGTGAAAGATCAGGGGGGCTGTGGCTGCAAGGACAAAGGAGTGGGCGTTAGAAACTCTTTGCTTCTGTCTGTGAGGCTCAGATGTCCAACTGAGGTACCTGTAGCATCTCCTTCTCCTATTTGAAACTCCGGTAACTCGCGGAACTTGTGGTTTGCCACACTTGGCAGATATCGGGCTTCTGCTGTGATGCCGAGGGTGAAATCCTGCAAGTATTCATCAATGTGTCGGAGAAAGCTGGGCACTGTACTGGAGCCCGGGCTCAAGTGTAGCTCTTCCAGCTTCAGATGGAAACCTCAAAGTCAGCCCCCTTGAGATCCGGTGTCCGAGTCTCCCATAAGAGATGTGCTATTGACTTACACACAGGTGGCGTCTATGCAGGCTTTCCTCCCGGTTGTCAGTATTGGAAGAGTAGTTTGATACTCTATGGTGAGGCTGGTGTTGTGCTTGCAGGCTCCTCACAGCAAACTGTGAGGGATGAATGCCAACTTGCGCCGCTTTGTGCCCCGCAAAGTGGAAGTCATAGCACAACTTGAAAGAGAAGAGTGTTACTTCTGCACCGGGGGCACCCATCAAGATTTGGAAGATCCAGGTGACAGGATTGTCATTGGTGCCATCTTCTTTGTAAAGTCGGCAGCGCGCAAAGTCCTCAGCATTGTCTTGATAAGCCTTCACAAAATAACTGCGCCCACTGTGAACAGCAGAAACTGCATGGGACACATAGTCAGCATACTGTAAGCCTGTCTGAAGGCAAGTCAGACATTTACTTTCAAGTGGGATGACCTTGTGGCTTGGCAAGATAGGCCACTCCCCCTCTTCCACAGATTTCTGCAGGGCCATGGTGGGCC
Source organism: Rhodotorula sp. M30-05A-2 (assembly GCA_023628275.1). Taxonomy (NCBI): domain Eukaryota; kingdom Fungi; phylum Basidiomycota; class Microbotryomycetes; order Sporidiobolales; family Sporidiobolaceae; genus Rhodotorula; species Rhodotorula sp. M30-05A-2. The sequence continues at coordinate 124,241 of JAMALC010000004.1, read as the reverse complement.
ACTCATATTCCCCATACCTCTGGTTTCCGAAGTCAGGAGTCCAGCCCATCAGCGACACCGGCCCCGGAAAGGTTACCGCAAATGTAATTTTCTCGAGGTTTGCGGTGTTTCCCGCTGTGCGCGGCAACAGGCAGGCGACAGGCATCTGCTTCTTCTCTTCCGGATCCCGCTTCCGGACAATCCGAGTCTTAACAGTGTAAGCCGGCAGACAAACATGAAGAGGCTTTTCAGCTTCATAGTGCACAAGTCACCACCAGAGATGGTCAGCGCATATGCCACCAAGGACCAATCAAAGCGCAGGACTGCACCTGTTGTGTCTCCCTCCTTCAGAGCAAACTGAAAGGGTTCGAGTAGGCGAAACTTGTGATTGGTGACTTCAGGTCGCTCTTTAAGCTTCCCGCTGAGGCCGAGAGTGAGCCCCTGCAAGTACCCGTCAATATGCCGGAGGAGGAGGAAGAGCCTGTGTTGGCCAAGCCGCGTATCTTCCGCTGCTCCCAGAAAGTCTCGGAACTGGCGTGGTGGGAGTCAGTCTTTCTGGCTGTTGCAATCGGGACAAATTGACTTACAGATGTCTGGCGGGCTTCTGAGGGTGGTTCGAGCTCTTCGAGGCCAGCACGAGTTGAGCTCGAAGATGACATGACCAGACCGATCTCTCGACTAGCTGTCTGACGCTGACTGCGCACTTGCGGGGAAGCAGAGTGATAAGTCGCAGGTCAAAAGCGGGTCCCGCCTACCTGGAAGGAGAGCGAGCAGAATGTCGGGATGTCCGCGGATGTGCAGGTCCCAATCCTGAGCCGGGTTCGCCCAGGGGGTGCGTGCGCGATGCGACCTAGCTTAGAGCGTCAATCGTGCTCTTTATAGACATGAGAAATAGCATTCTCTAGACACTGAGCTGACTCCGGGGCATAGGGCAAGCATACCGAGCAGCCAGAGTCTTGCAGGTGCGCTGACAACGGCGGTTGAATCGACAAGCGCAGGCTGTTTTATCTCTCTCCAGGCAGGTCAAGTATGCTGACAAAAGTTGGAGCTATTGTCACTAATACAGTCTTAGAGCATCAGGCCAGCCTCAGGTTGCTGAAGAAGCTGGTGTTCGGGCGGGAACTTGCAAGCAATTAATCCGGGTGTCGAGAAACGAACGGAACGCGACGCTCGGCAGCGAAAGACTGGTGGCGCACTCTTCGGGCGTTGACCATCGCCGAGTAGACAGACTGATTCGAAGAAGTTGAACGGGGGCCGGCGCAGCAGTGAGTCATGGCCTCTCCGTCGTGCTGAGCCCTCTGGCTAACCTATCAACCCACGTCAAACCCTCTCGCTTACGTTGTCGTGTTACAGCATCTGTCAAATGGCGACAGTGGTGTATCCCTTCGCTCATCTCCGCAAGAGAATCCTCGTCAGCGTCACTTTTCCAAAAAAATAATAATCCGAGTCTGGTCGCTCCTCGCACAAACTCCCTACTGTTACTGGGTACGCAAACATAAGCTAGCGACTCCGCAATCGGCAGGGACAAACGCGAAAAGCGCAGTTCATGTGGCGGAAGTCGGGAATCCGGGCTGCATAGCGAAATTTTCAGCCGAGCGTGCGATCATGGCTTTATCGGCTCAGCCAATGGAAGGGAAAAGTCGCGCAATTTTTGCCAGCAGCGTGGCACATGGACGCCCGCATAGCTGCGAGGTAAAGGATGAGCTAGCACTGGAAGGAACGTGCGAACATGCCCTCCAGGATGTGAGCGAACGAGCAAGCCGGTGGCGAGAACTTTTAGTGAGAGGTCCTAGTGCATGAGGCACAGAGCAAGATTACATTCGTAAGACCTCCAAGCTAGAAGGAACCAGCGACTCAAGTCGGGGGCAGCAATCTCGTTTCGAGCTCGAGGGCGCGTTCAAAATGGGCGAACGAGTCTTCCAGACCCTGGCCGTCTGGCCGATCTGAAGCGACAAGACGAGACCGGAACGCTGTGGCCTTTTACAGGCGCCCGTCGGCGGCGATGAACTCGATGATGATGATCTGGGCGGCGTTCGCAAAGTCGTCAACAGGAGAACGGAAGCGAGTCAGCGCTTCAGCGCCCGCTTCGAGACCTCGGTGTCGATTGTACAGGTAGTATCGCAGCATCGCTTGTACTTGGTGAGCGCGTGGATGTCGAGCAGGCGGCTGAGCGACGTATCGACGAGCATCTGGGTGAGCTCGGCGATGTGCGCACGCGATAGAGGACCGGGCGGTGCTTTGTGATATAGTGGAGCACGGGGAATGCTGATTGACCGAGCAGATCTGGTTCGTCGCGAGACGAGATCGTGATCCGCTTGAGCAGCTGGGGGATGCTCGAGCGATTGATGGAGACGCAGCAGGCGAGGCGCATCAAGCGCGAAAACATGTTGGCGACGCTCTCGCCCGTGCTTTTGAGCTTGCCGATGCGCTTGAGAAAGTCGCACCGGTTCTCGACAGACGCCTTGAGGTCCGTCTGCGGATCGAGCGGACTTTCTCGTCGTATTCGATTAGGAGGCGCGAGGTCCAGGTGCCTGTGTGCGCGCAAAGCATCGCGCGGAATCGTCAACCACAGTCTAAAGCAGCGGATCCCCGGCTGCACAAACCTGTGATTCGGCATCGAAAATCGCAAGAAGAGAGAAGGGACTGACCTTCGTCTCGGGCGAGTTGGGGACGTGATCGCCTCGCAAGGCGGTCGCACATGTTGATCCGGACTTTCGAGTCCTTGTCCCTCGCCCTCCTGAGCCACTCTCTCCACACACCCGGGTTATTCTGGCCAGGTCTCTCCTCCCGTCGTTGTCGTCGGCGTCGTCTGCACTCGACTCGGGCTCCGAGATCGCGTCATCCTCCTCATGGTCGTCGTCGTCGCCTCCTCGAGCTCTGCCGGACCCCGGCACCTCCTTTGTCGGACGCGAGCACCGTCTCGCTAGGATCCGACTGACGTAGCGTGGATGGGTTTGTCACTCGCCGCGCGGACGGGACGACATTGACCGTGAGGGGGAACCGGCCCTGCGTTCGTTCACCCATTCGGCATTGTCGTCGCCCGTTCCCGTGGCGCGGCCCTTGCACCTGCGCGCCGGATGGATGAACTGAGCCGTGAGGGGTTGACAAACGCCAGGCGGGATGGCAGCGGCCTCGTCGAGGACCGAGAGGAGGATGTGGACGAAGGCGAGGGTGGCCTTTTTTGGGCGTCCAAAACAAGACGGTCTCGAGCACGGCGGTACCGAAGCATCATGACGGGATATCCACCTCGCCTGGTCCCTTTCGCCGTGTTGCGGAGGAGAGCAGCAAGTCGACGTTGTTCCGAGGTGGTGTCAGTTGAGTGATGAAGCGGCGGGAGACGGTGCGGGTGGGCAGCGGCGCGGTCGATAGCTGAGAGGCTACACTAGCAGTCTACAACTGCTCCTTCTCCAGTGCTGCGCTCTGTCGAGCGAGTGAGAGAGTGAGAGCGAGAGCTTGAGGAGAAGACGCTGCTTCCGAAAACCTCATCGCGGGTTGTCTTTCCACCACGTCTTTGTGCACGCCAGAAGAAACTTTTCGGTGTGGGTGAAGCTTTAGAAGATCAGCTCTATGTCGACTTGCTACCCGCCTTGCGCTCCAGACTCGCGATGGGCCGAAGGGGACCTGTCTCGACTTGCTCTTGCGCTGTTCGCCCGGCTGGCTCTCGTTCCTCAATACGCCTCTCCACCGACCGCGCGAAGCGTCAGTCCTGCTCTATCGATCCGAAGCACTCTGCTGCTGGGCCGCTATGCTCGGTGTTCGGATGTTTTTGTCTTCTCGCGAAACGGCCGCCGGCAGAATCGGAGGACGAACCCCGCCGAGGCGTGGTAAGCGCCTCGGACCTGCGCGACTCGCTCGTCCTGTCAAAGGGCCTCAAGGCCAAACGCAGGAGGATGCCCGTCCGCGCGGTCCGGTGGCGAGGAGAACAGGGCAGGAAGGCGGTTCAGGCTGGTGAGCTCGCAGAAAGTCGAGTGCAAAACAGCTTCGAATCCATTGGAAGCCTCTGCTCCGAGCTTGCTACGTGCTCAGAGAGGATCACTCACGCCTCTCGAGCAAGGGAAAGCAGGAATCTGCGCGAGGCGGGAGAGAGATCTCGTCGAACACAGGGAGGTTTCTTAGGGAGGTTTCTTCTTCCGGCGTCAGCATGCCTTTATTCGGACCTCTCTAGACGCTTTCGGACCCAGACCTCTGGCGAGCAGATCTTGCTGTTGACTGAAATCAAGCATTGGCGCTCAAGCTACGCTCCTCCGAGTCTTCATCCCCGCCAATATGGTCGCTCCGGCTTTTCCCTCGATGCGCGGGTACGGGGAAGCGGATCCATCGGCGCGGCGTGGGCAGCCTTGGCCGTCACTCGTACTGCGCCGCTGCTGGCATCGGCAAGTCGACGTCCGAGTCCGTCTGCGGGGGTGGCGGACCGGCGGCGGATGGCGTCTGATCCGAAGCGTGGTCGGTGTTGATCTTCAAGCGCATGGCCGCAGCTTCGGCTTCCCCCGGCTTGCCATACTTGCGCAGGATGTCGATGACGCCGAATTTTTCGCCGGTCCGAACCAGCTCGGCGAAAGCTTTGTCGAGCTCCTCCTTGGTCCGTTGCCGCTCTTCCCCACAGACTTCCGCCTCGAACTTGTACTTTTCCTCGGCCGCACGAGCGTCGTCGAGCACGGAGTAGAGCAGCGAAGCTTGCTCAGCCGTGATGAGGTCCATGATCCCGGCGTACTCGGTCCTCGTTCGAACCGTCGGAGGGGGAGTTGGCGGCGGCGGTCCCTCAGGGGTAGTCGAGCGCGCGGATTGGACGAGCTGCGCCGTCGTCCCCGTGCTAGATCAGTCGATGTAACAAGAGCATCCTGGAACTGGACCAAGGCTCACCGGTTGCGTGGGGGTCTCGGCTGCTGGTTCGAGCAAAGAAGAGAGATGTCAGTTTCCAAGTCTTTCCCTCCGCTGCTTCAACCCGCGCTTCGGACCAGCCCGTGCCGGCTTTGTACGGGCTCTGAGGTATGACTGTAACTACGCTGACTGGTCCGGCTTGACTTGCTCGCGCGAGCGCCCTGTCCTGCTCCTACCGGCCCCTGCTGCCTCTTCTCTCCAGTGGTCCCCGACGTCGCCGCCCCGCCGCCTACACCTGTCGTGGTCGACCCAGCTGACGTTGAGGGTCCGGTCGCCGACCCGGGGCCGGCAGACGACGAGCTGCCGCTGGTGTGCCCTCCCCGCCTCGGGAGACCGCTTGCGGCGGCGACTGCGGCGCTGAAAAGGGCGCTGTTGAAGCGGGAACCACCTCTAGCCCTTTGACCTTGGGTGTTTCCCTGCATGGGTGGTGTTTAAAGAGGTCTGGCGAAGCTTTTGCGAGATTGGTCGTGACTCAGAGGGAAAGAGAGCGAAAGCAAAAATCTCGCTTCGCGCGCTTTTCGACTCTCCGCCGCTCCTCTCACAAGCCAGGGGAGACCCGCTCGGACCTGTCCCCTAACACCCGTAAGCCAAGCCCTTGCTCTCTCTGCCTGTAAAATCACTACCTTTGCCACTACCTTTGCCCGTCTCTCGGTTGACGACGCTGCCGCTGCGAATGATCACCCGCTTCTATTGACAACAATAGGGAAGAAAAGGAGTTCGTCTAGATATCGCAACACAAAAGATAAATATGATATGGGGAAGGGAATCTAAAAACGTGGGTTGGAAGGAAGATATCTCAAGAGAAAGCGAAAAGCCTCCCGCCGCCCTCGTCGCCGTCCTACTCTTCGTCGCTGTCGAGGATGATCATCCCGCGGATCATACGGCCCTCGTCGATGTTGCCACCTTCCAAGTCGCTGCTGAGGACAAGGTCCGGCGACGCCGTACGCTTCTTGCTGCTGCCGCCGCCGCCGCCGCTCGTGCTCCCATGCTGCCAGAATTTGTCCAGGTAGGCGGTCCCGTGGCTCGATACCCGACGCCTCCCGGACTGGTTCTCTCCCGACAGCTCGGCGAGCAGAGCGCCGAGCTTGGCCTTCTTCGCTGGCGGAGGTGCAGCGCGACTCGACGACGGTCCCGCTTCTGGCGCTGGCGATGCCGTGACAATGCTTTTTAGATGGCACAAGTCAGCAGGGGTTGGTACGGTCTTTGCTCTGCAAAAGAAAGCCCGCCATACCTGAGTGCGCGGCACACTTGGCGCTTCAGTTCTTCGAGGTCGGCGTCGGTCACGTCCGGCGCGACGGGGACGGGCTGAGCGGAACGGGTGACACGGTTGCTCGGCTCCTTGGCTTCCTTGGCTGCTGCTGCCGGGTTGGACCAAACACAAGGTCGGCGTCGTCGAACACGATTGACTTGGTCTCCTCCTCTTCCCGTGCGATCTGCACAAGGCGCCTGAACGTGTACGCCAGGAGCGATTCGCCGTAGACGGCCGGAAGTGCCTTGTCCATCTTTTTGAGGATCTTGTTCAAGATCCTCAAGATGTCGACAAGCTGATTCCCATCCGCCTCGGCTTGGCGGCTTGCGCGAGATCCTCCGTGATCAGAAGTGGGTGTCGGACGAGCAACTTCTCGTGGCTGAGGACGTTCTTGAACAAGTAAGCTTGGCCACGTTTCTTGAGGTCCGGAATGTCGATGGCGTTAAAGAAGCGAGTCAAGAGTGAGTTGAAGTCCAGGATGGTCAGGCACTCGTCGTCGTTCAGCTCGATGATGAAGGTGCCGGTAATACTGCGGAAAGACGTCTGCTTCGGCTGCTTGTGTTTAGACTTGTCAATACGTCCGAGCCAATACAGCACATTGTAGACCGCAACAATGTCAACCTTTTTCGTCGAGAAAGTAAACAACGGTTGAGTACTGTCGACACAGTGTCAGTTTTCAATCGGGAAGAAAACCATGCCATGATTATCTTACAGTCTGCAGACCCTGTCTTGACCAGAGTGTAGATGGCTTCGTCGCGCGTGACGTGAGAGATGTCCGTTGCTGTCCCCCAACCGCAGCGCAAACAAAGCCGTCTTCAGCCGACGAGAGCGGAGGTTTCCGTGGCGGGGTGCCCTTCGCGCCGACGACGTATGAATCCCGTTCCGCACATACTTTTAGTCGTGCACGTGGACTTCCAGACACCCAGGCTATCTTACCTTGGTCGCCGTGTTCCCTGCAAGCGGTCCTGCTGCTCCGGCGGAGACAGCGTCCGACCATCGTCCGAGCTCCTCGTTCTGCTTCAACAGCACGCCAAGTCCACCTCTCTTTTTTCGCCCATGCCGCCTTACGGGTCTGCCGTCGGTCTTGCGACTGTCTTTATCTCCCAGGAGATTACCACTGAGGTGCGTTTCCACTACGCTATGCTGGCTCGGATTCCGGCCATGGTAACACTATCTTTGCTTCTCCGTAGATCCTCGATGAACTTGCAGTCGACGATCTAACCGATCTAACCCGCCTCGGTCTGGCATCAAAGCCCTTCACCTCCATCATCACCGGCTACCGCACCTCCAAGAAGGGCAAAGCCCCCGTGCCGCCTCCGGCGGTAGTTATCAATTTGACCGGTTCGGACGACGATGAGAGTGAAATTCTCTCGTTCCGCCGCAATGTCCGCCAGCCTTTCTCTTTCCCGCCGGAGTGTTTACATATGCTGACTGATCAACACCAGTCTAAGCAGACTAGAACCGCTAAGCCCCCGAAGCCTCCCTGTCGCCTCTTCGTCGGCGGCACCGAGAGCGACTCTGCCAAGCTCGCCCCCATCTTCACCTCTTTCCCTCGTCAGACCGCTCTCATCCGCTCCTTGCCCAGTTTCAAACGCTCAGGAGCAGGCTCGGGCACCACCGCGTCTGTGTCGAACACCTCTCCCTCTTTGTCGAAAGCCTTTGCCTCCTCGTCGAACGCGACAGCGGGACCTTCTGGCTCGAATAGCACATCGGCTTCCGGTTCGGCTATTGGGCAAACGACCACTTCCGCTACCAGTACCGCCATTCCGTCGATGATCGCCTCGGCGACCGCGTCCTCGGGTCAACCACAAGGCCGCCTCAACCTCACCCTCCCCGTCGCTCGTACCATCATCGGGAACATCAAGTCGCTCAACCTCTATACCCGCAACGATCCTTTATTTGTCTACTCGTGGTTTCTGGATCTCCAGCTGCGCTATGATGAGAATGGGTGGTTCGTGCACTTCCTCGTCTCAGGTCTCCCTCCTTGACCTCGAACTGAACCCATCTGCAAGGCGCACCGCCGTCGAGGAGCAAAGTCTCGAGACGGGCGACTCGCGGGGGAAAGCTCGTAGCACTTAGATCTCCAGTCACAAAAGACAGTGAATCGAGTCTAGAATTCCGAATCAAGGGACGGAAGTAACCTGGAGAGAAGGAGAAGAAGAAGGAAGAAGAGAGCTACGAGAGGGAGACAAACAAGTTGACTGAAGGGGTGCGAGCGCCGGACTTCCCGAAGAAGCGTCATCCAACACTGCAAACCGGTTCGTCGATATGACGGAGGCAAGCCCTATGCGTCCAGTGAAAGAAAGAGAGCCGGAGGAAGAGGGTGAAGTCGAAGTTGGAGTCGGAACCGAAGGTGAAAGGCTAACACCATCCAAATTGCTTCCAGCATCGACGTGGACCGACTCGCGGAAGCCTTCGAACAGGATCACCCCGATTCTGCAGCCACTTTCAAAGAACTCAACCATCGCCAGGGCGGCCCTTACCACTTCTTCGCCAATCTTAACGGGGTCCGCAAGGAGGCCCAAGCGATCCGACTCTGCTCTCAGGACCTGTTCGGCGCCGTCTGGAAAGAGTTCTATGCTTTCGTTCCTGGCAAGATGGTCAACCGTTCGCAGAATTGGGCTCGTAATCAACACGAAAGGTTTCTCCGCGGGTCCTCGCCGTATTTTCCGGCCGCCAATTCGGGATTCCCGACCGACGCCTCACCCGGCACCCAAGACGTCACCCTCTACATCTTGGACTCGATCCGATTCCAGTACAACACAAGGCGGAAGTACAATGGATTGAACCCGAACGTGATCGAAGAGGTCATCGAGCGCTACACGGTCAGTCTCTCTCTCTGCTCGTTTTGTCGTCTTGCTTCGCTGGCCGAAGGGGTGCTGATACGTCTTGCACAGCTTCTGTCGATCTCGTCAAAGCCAACCTTGAAGAAGGCGGCGACATTGGCGATGTCACTATCAAACGTGACAGGCTCCTCTGCAAGCTGTCCTTGAAGCGTCTGACAGTACGCTGGGACCTTCCCTCACTTTTCCTTTCTTTCTACTTACCAGGCATTCCCATCCGCCTCCAGCTGGCCGACTTTGTCGCCGATAACGCTGCCGAAGCCCTGATCGAGGCCCACATTAAACCCGACCGTCGCGCACTTTACAAGGATGTTCCGTGGCTGAGCTCAGACAACCTCATCGAAGGGACAAAGAGGCGTCTCATGAAGGGCAAGCCCGTCATCTGGCTCTGGTCGAGTCCATACCTCTCGATCCTCTCCCTTGGCCAGCAAGGCTGCCTCCTCCGCGACATCCGCCGCGACGTCCTCAAGAAGGCGGAGAAGAACGGAATCGATACCCAAGTCGTTGATGGCGCCTTCGATTCGTCTTACCTGGGCTTCAGTCTTCCTGTGTGCGTTTCATTTCACTTGAAAAGCCTGTCTAGGGCCTGACTGCTGATCCTGTTCTCTTTAATCCGCAGCGGATCTCGTCACCCCGACCTCGAGGCCCTAAATGACGGGTCGGTCGACGACCTCGGATTCCTGTCCTTTAGTGACGTTGCGCTCTACGGCAAGGTCTGGAGGGAGAGCGGGTATGCCATTCTCGTATGCCTCATGCCAGGACACATTCTCACATTTCATCTCCGTGTGCAGCTATGTGATCCCAACCTCCGATGACCTTCTGGCCGCCGGTCTCACGAACGGTGACTACGTCTGCAAGCTTGCCATTGCAGTCGGGCAATGGGACGACAGCGACAGGCACCAAAGGGACTCCTGGGCTCCGCTCAGCAGGCCGGACACCGTCCCGTACAGAGGAACAAAGGCCTCGTAGCGTCCCATCTGATGCAGGATGGCTCACGGAGGGACGGAGTGTAGCGGGGGGGGGGGGAGGGGGTGGCGGTCGCTTGATTTGGCTCAGACTTGTGTGGACTTGTCTGTGATCGTGGTGTTGAATTTCCCGTAGTGTTTGATGCGCTTCCCCACCAGAGCGTCTGCAACAACCTCAGTACGGAGCAACAACTGCGAGGAAAAAATGCCGACTTGTGTGGCCGTCAATGAATCGACTTCATCTCCCTTTGCTGGTACGGCTATGTATGGGAAAGCTTCAGTGGGATGGTCTCGAGCAGTTTATCCTCTGCCTTGCCCTTTTTGCGCGGCGCGAAAGAAGAGATTCGGAGGCAGTGGCGCAAAGAAGCTCCCCCATCCTCGAGGGCCTCGGAGTCGTGAATACTTCGGGGGTTCAGCTCCATGAGTTGGCTTCGCGACCGATACAAAGATGTCAATCCACTGCAATGAAGAAGAAAAGGAAGGAAGGAGAGAGAGACCGGGAATCAAGAAGCGCAAGCTCTTGCCGCAAGTCGACCGGTCGAAGAGAGGTTCGAACGAAGCGAGAACTGACACGCTCGCGGTGCTGCTCTTGTAAGCTCTCCCAACGAGTATATCTCAAAATAGCGCGAGGGCCGAGACAGATCTCGAAACAGAAGAAGTTGGGGTGGCGCTTGAGAATGTAAGGTAGAAATACACAGATGGGCGCTACATGCCAGCGCACCAGAGGACACGAGACCCTGAGAGATAGAGGTGTCGTAGAGACGGGGCGAGACAAGGCAAACCCGGGAGGAGGAATGAAAAGCAACACAGGCGGGACGGGCGTGCTCCTCCAACGGCCCGCAGAAATTACAACAAGATCGAGGGAGACGAGAAAATCCCCACGATACCTAAGCGCTTCTCTGGTACTCCGCCACCAACATGGCCTGTACGAGGTATAGAGAGTCAGTGGAAGGTCGTCCGAGGTCAGGGGAAGCCCAGGAGGGCCTGGGGAAGCCGCAGAAGCGAAAGACAGGAAAACGCACGTGGTCTCGCTCGTACGGCTCAAGGGTGAGCTGCTCCCTCGGCTTGAACTGCTCACTCTGGAGCTTCTTGACCTCGGCAGCAAAGACAGCCTCTGCCGGCGCGGTCGAGTCAATGCACGAGGCCTTGATCGAGATGACGGCGTGGCCTCCGTTCTTGAGGAAGTGGTGCGCGTTCAGGGCGACGATACGGGCTTGATCGGGTTGGGCGACGTCGGCAAAGACGACGTCGACCATCGAGAGGAGCATGCGGTACTTGTTCGGGTGGCGGGCGTCCTCGACGATGGCTGCGTGGGCGGGTGGGGAATGAAAAGTTAGTTCTGAACTCCCGAAGCGCTCAACCGGCTCGGAACGCACGGATAACGTTGGTGCGCTTCTTGGCCATGTTGACGAGGTCACGTCCGGACCGGTGCGAGAACTCGACGGCGTAGACGGTTCCCTCCGGGCCGACAACGTCGGCAACGTGCGAGACCGAAGTACCGCTCGCGGCACCGAGGTACAAGACCTTCTTGCCCGGACCGATGTGAATGTTGTCGAGACCGCCGAGGATACCGGCCGCCAACTTGGACCGGAACGGGTTCCACACGCGGTACTCGACTTTTTCGGCCGGCAACGACGGGTCGGTCGAGTTGGGCTGTTCGATCGAGATGCGCTTCTCGCCATAGACGGATTCGCCCGGGACAAGGTTGCGCGTGACGAGGAGGTGTTCCTTGCCCTTGGCGACAAAGACGCCCGGGTGACGGTGAGGTTCGAGGATGACCTTGGCGCCGCCCTTGGCACCGACGCCGCCCTTGCCGCCGCGTCCGCCGCCTCGGGGCGCACCACGTCCACGTCCACCGCCGCGGGCTGGTCACGAGGTTTTGCGTGGGGCGATATCAGTATGCAGAAGTGAAAGAGAGCGGCGAGCGAGAGAAAATCGCGAAAAAGAAGAAACTCACGCGCGCCACCACGTCCACCGCCACGGGGTGCTCCACCGCGTCCACCACCGAATCCACCACCGCGTCCGCCACCAGCACCTCCACGACCGCCCGAGAAACCGCCGCCACGTCCACCACCGCCTGTTCGAGGTGCGATCGCAAAGTCGGCCGGCATCCAGATATCGAGGAGTCCGCGTGAGGTAGATTTCGAGATTGTCAGTTTTCGCGTCCCCCAAGACGTGGGACTCTCGCGAAGGTGCGAGCGAGCGGAAGAAAGGCGAGGGAAGAGGAGAAGAGGACTGACCGCGTCCACCGCCGCCGAATCCACCGCGTCCGCCGCCACGACCACCGCGTCCACCGCCTGGTGCGTCTGTGAGTGGGGCCGGGTGCCATTTCATGCGAGGAGAGAGAGGGGGAGATTGCCGAGTGAGGAGGGGAGGTGGTCAGCTCGGAGGTGAGGATGGGCTCGTTCGAGAGAGCGAGCAGGCGGGCGGGTGGTAGGAGGAGACACAGGGCAGAATGAGACTGACTGAATGCCATTGCTTGTGCTAGTTGGAGGTCCTGGGAACCGAGGCCGAGGCGTGTAGAGCGAAGAGAGCGAGAAGGCGAACTTCGCGCGAGAGAGAAAAGCTCGAACCCGGTGAGAACTTGCACCGCCTCGTGCCTCGCCTCTACGCTATACCTGCGAGATGGAACAGGCGAGGCTGGACCGCGCACTCGAGCTGCTCGACGAGCTGCACGCCCAAGATCCTTCGCATCCCAACTCGCTCGAGTACCACCGCTCCCTCTCCAGCTACACCCGCCACCTCCTCAGCCCCTCCTCGCCCTCCGAAGCCTTGACCCTCGCCGCCAATGCACAGCATGTACACCGCTGGAAGAGACCCAGAAACGAGTACCCTGAAGGGCTCGCAGGCTACAAAATGTGGAGGGTTAGTCTCACTTGCTGTCGTCTGCTTGCTCGCTCGCTCGACTCGACTCGCTGCTCAAGTTTACACACACACTCTCTTTGGACGCCAGACCGCTCTGAACAAGTACCACGCCGACATCTTGCACCAAGTCATGCGCTCGGCAGGCTACAACGACGACGACGAGCGAGACGCACCGCTGTTTGAACGGACGCGCGACCTGCTCCTGAAACGAACACTCCAGAGACCTCCTCTCCCCGCCGATACGGCCCTCTTGAAAGGTGTGACACAACGCTTTCTTGAACCCAGACTTGTCCTCTCGCCAGCAGCTGACTCCGATTCACCTGCCGCCAGACCCGGAAGCGCACCTGTTTGAAGACGCCATCTGCTTGACCTTTCTCGCCCGCGACTTTGCCTCGTTCGCCGCCGAGTATCAACCCTCGTCCACGACGGCGACGACTGGCGACCCAGCACCCGCCCGAGCAGGCGGACTCGAGAAACTCGGCAAGATCGTCAGTCGGACGTGGGCCAAGATGACGGTTCAGGGACGACGAGTCGCCGTCGACGAGTTGGTCCAGACTCTGGATCCGGAACTGCAAACGGTCGTCGTCGAAGCGGTGACGGCGTGTGAACTGGCCGAGAAGGAGGCGGCGGTCGCTCACTCGTCAGGGTAGCCTCCTCACTAGACCGGGGGAATCGGAAGAAGAACTTGGCTGCAAATTTGAGGTTGCTTCCGCGTGAAACTTGGACGAGGATTTTTTTTCGAAAGAAGAGCATTCGACCTCCTCCGCTACACGCACAGCTAGACATGTCCGACTCTGAAGCTAGCAGTGGCTCCCAGGCTGCTTACGAGGTCGACTCGAGGTCGCCGTCGCCCGCCGCCGCCGCCGACCACGACGACGACGCTTCTTCTTCATCCGACAACGACGACGACAACGACGATGAAGCCACCGCAGCGGCGCTGGGCGCAGCCAAGGCAGCCAAGACCAAACCCAAGACCAAAGTCGACCCCCCGAATGGCGGCACCCTGACCGTCGAACCGACCACCTCTGTCACGTTCAGCTCGCTCGGACTCCTCCCCGAGCTCTGCTCCGCCTGCACCACCCTCGGGTTCAAACACCCTTCCGAGATCCAACAAGAGTGTATTCCCTATGCCCTCGAGGGGAAAGATATCATCGGGTTGGCCCAGACTGGGTCGGGAAAGACGGCGGCGTTTGCGTTGCCGATCCTGCATCACTTGTGGCAAGACCCGCAGGGACTCTTCGCCGTCGTACTCGCCCCGACTCGGTACGTCTCTCTCTCTCCCCTTTCTTATGCTCACACCCTCCCTTAGACTGATTCCGCTTTTGAACCGATGACTCGGCCACAGCGAGTTGGCGTACCAGATCGCGGACCAGTTCACCGCGCTCGGGTCCGGGATCGGCGTCCGCGTCGCGACCATCGTCGGAGGCATGGACACGATGGCTCAACAAGTCGCGCTCGCCAAGAAGCCGCACATTGTCGTCGCGACCCCGGGTCGGTTGCAGGACCACTTGGAAAACACGAAAGGGTTCTCGTTGCGCAACTTGAAATACTTGGTCCGTCACTCTCGTCACTCTCAGGGCTTGTCTTCCAACCTCTCTCGAATAGCGAGACGTTGGACGTTGTCGCGTGAGAGCATCTCGAGACTGACCCTCCCACGTTCACCCCCGCAGGTTCTCGACGAGGCGGACCGATTGCTCGACCTCGACTTTGGGCCCGTGATCGACAAGATCCTCAAAGTGATCCCGCGCGAAGGTCGTCGGACCTACCTCTTCTCGGCAACGATGACGACCAAAGTCGCGAAACTGCAACGCGCGTCCCTGCGTGACCCGGTCAAACTCGAAGTCTCTTCGAAATACCAAACCGTCTCGACCCTGTTGCAGTACTACCTCCTCGTCCCCCTCAAGCACAAAGACCTGCACCTCGTTCACTTGCTGCACACCCTGTCCGGCTTGACGGCCATCATCTTTGTCCGCACCGTCATCGACGCCCAACGGATCTCGATCCTCCTCCGGTTACTCTCGTTCCCTTCCGTCCCCCTGCACGGTCAACTCTCGCAATCGCAGCGACTCGGAGCCCTGAACAAGTTCAAATCGGGAGCCAAGACCATCCTCGTCGCGACCGACGTCGCCTCGCGTGGGCTCGATATCCCCTCGGTCGACCTCGTCGTCAATTACGACTTGCCGACCAACTCGAAGGACTATATTCACCGAGTCGGACGTACGGCCCGTGCGGGACGCAGTGGCAAGTCGGTCACCCTCGTGACGCAGTACGATGTCGAGCTCTTCCAGCGTATCGAAGGTGCGTCCCGTTTTCGCTCGGCCGCCTGACTTGTCCAAGCAAGCGTCTTGCCAAATCTCTGACTGACTGACTGACCCCTTTTCCCGACTTGCTCTCTCCCTCCCTCTTCTATGCGCTCATCATTCCAAAACAGGCGTCATCGGCAAAAAGATGACCGAGTACCCCCTCGGCGCCTCCGGCAAGCAAGAAGCGATGCTCCTCTCCGAGCGAGTCGGAGAAGCTCAACGCGAAGCGATCAAGGAAGTGAAAGAGTCGCAGATGACTCAGGGGCACAGTGGGCGAGGGAAGAAGCGTTCGAGGGGCGAAGAGGACGAAAGGGATCGGGATGATGATGAGCGGGAGGCGGGAGTGCCGATGCGGAAAGGCGGCGGCGGACGCGGCGGACGCGGTGGTCGCGGAGGAGGAGGAGGACGAGGCGGCGGCGGCGGCGGGCGTGGTCGCGGTCGCGGTGGTGGAAGGCATTGAGAAGCGGGTGGGTCTCCTAGAAACCTTGCTTCTCTCTCGTACTCCTTGTCCTAGCATCCAGTCTCGCATATCCCTTCCGCTCTTTGTTGTCATCAATCCTCTTTCGCATCCAGCCCGTTGTTTCTCTTGTGGCGCTCCTCAGGACCTGGAAGCAGCAACGGGAGCAACGCGAGATATATCATATCGATTGCCAGCGCTGCCTTCACGCGTCTCTTTTACGCGTGGGAAGAAGGCGAGCGCAACTCTCACTTCATGACCCACCGCCACTTGCCCCACCGCCTCGAGAGCCACCGCCGCCTCCGCCTCCGCCTCCCGGACCGGGGGTCGTCTCGGGCGTGGTGAATGCCAGAGTTCCACGATCGAGCCATCGCGTCAACAAGTCGGTCCCGAGCGCCGCCTCGTAGGCCTCTTGGCCATCCATGCTCGACATCGACATGGACATGCTCGATCCGGGCGGGGCGGGAGTCCCGAACACGGAGCGGGGCAAGTACGCGGTGTGGTCGGGGCGGTTTTGCTGGTGTTGTTGTTGCTGCTGCTGCTGGTGGAAAGCCATCGTAGCTGGTTGCGCGGCTGGATGGGACGTCTGAGGTAGTGTGTAAAGTTGCGGGTCGGGAGAGATGACCATCGCGTCGCCTCCTGTGGTCGGGATTCCTCCTCGAACCGACGCCGACGTCGACGCCGCTGACGACATCATGCTGTGCTGGTTCGGTGCCGTGTAGTGCGGCGGGACCATCTGTCCTCCGCCGGAGGTCGAGCGGAGTGGGGCGAGTCCGGTCGAAGGCGCGAGTGGCGGCGGAACCACCATGCCACAGCCACCGGCGACGCCGACGCTGTCGATTGCCATTCCTCCCGGGTTCCCCACACCCTCGTGCGATCGCGAGTGGGTAAAGATCGAGCCGAGTCCTCCCGTTTCCATCAAGACCGGCAACGGGAAGTTGTCGTGGTCCGCCTCGCCGACCAACGGAGGAGCGCCTTCGATCGGCGGTGCGCCCCAGGCGGCCCAATGGTCGTAGACATTCCCACTTCCACTCGTAGCACCGGCACCACTCCCTCCGCTGATGGGCGGAGCTCCCGCTCCTGAACCGGGAGCGCCGACCAGTCCGAGCGAAACGAGCAGATCCGACTGGTCCCACGATCCGAAATCGAGGATCGTCGACGGTTCGGCGGCGGGACCGAGGTCTTGCGCATAGGAGAGGAAAGCTTGAAAGGGCTCGGCGGCGTGTGCGGCTGGGGGAGGCGGTCCCGGTGGGACGCCGCTGATCTGCGACGTCGGTGCGAGAGTTGTCGAGGTCGGAGGCGGGACCGCTGCTTGCTGCTTTCGCTCGGCGGCAGCATCACCAGCCTTGTCGCCGCCCCGCCGAGCGTGAGACTCTGCCGTACCGGGCCCGGTCGAAAGCGAGGCGAGTCGCTTAGAGATTTGCCGTGCGACCGGCAACACCCGACCGAGCTCGCGCGCCGTCTTGACGATCGAGCGCGCAGCGGCGCGCCTTTCGGCAAGGTCGAGCGCTGCCTCGCCTTCGCCGCCAAGCAGAAAAGACGAGGCAGCGTAGAGTGGAAGTTCAGACATTGGCAGGGAGCGGAACGGCGTAAAGACGGCGCGGTGCTGGTCGAGGATTTGAGCAATCCGCTTCACAATTGGCGCCGTATTTCGCGGTTCATTCGGACTGTGGAGAGGGACGCGAAGAGGTCAGCACTCAGCGCACTTCGGGAAAGGTGAAGTCTCCAGACAGGAGCAGGCTCGGACATGACGCACTTGGCAGAATCGAAGAGGCGCAACTGCAGCGTCGCGAGGACGAGATGCATCGCAACGGTCCATCTCGGTCGTTCCTTGACGAGCGTCACCGCCGCCACCGCCCCACCTTCCGCCGCGTCCGTCAGATCCGACGACGACGTAATCCCAATCCGCAAATCTGGACCGAGTCCGGCTTCCCATTCCTGCAGCTGCCGGAGCAACTCCTGCGGCGAGGAGGAAGAGACCGTCGCCTCGTCCTTTCCCTCCGCGTTCCCACCCTCCTCCACTTCCTTCTCCCCTGCCCTCCTCGAGGAGACGTCGAATCCAGTCGCCTTTCGGCCGCCGACGGAGGAGGCGGCCCCCACCGCCGCCGCCGAACGTAACTTGTACCGGAGGATCCGCGTCCCGATCTGGCACAGTTCGGCGAGCCGAGCAAACACGACGAGCGAGTTGCTCGCCACCGCCAAAGCGGGCTGCTCTTGGAAACCGCCCGCTGCTGAACCGGCACCCACCCCGCCTCCTTTTCCTCCTGCAGCTGGAATCCTCCCGCCGGTCTTCTTCTGCTTGTTCAACGACGATGACGCCGGTCCTTTGCCCGTATTCTGCCTGGCAGGATCGACCGAGTCGTCGGGCGAGTCACCTCCGTCCCACTGATCCGCCTCCGCCGCCCCCTCACCCGCGGCCCACTCGCGTCTCAACTCCCCCGCCGTCTTATCACTCCTCCACAAATCCCAATTCTCCACCTCGTCCGTCGGAGGCGGCAAGATCTCGCGTTCATAATCCTGCAACAAGGCGCTCGAGAGCGGGAGTCGATCGAGTCGGAGCGAGAGGAGGAAATGAATGATCAGGACCGAGTGGAGCGTTTTGAGTCGTGAGGAGGTGGAGGCCGAGGCGGAGGCCGAGGCGGTGGAGCCAGGGAGGGGTACAGGGGTCGGGGCTGTACGTGGGTCGGACGCCATCGACGAGCGGGGCGGGAGGTGCAATGACTGCGCGATGGCGAGGGAGAGGGCGAGAGCTGGAAGTTTTCCGGGTACCGAGTCATTTCCTCGTGTCAGCTCTCCATGCTGACGCTTACAATCTACGCTAGGCGAGAAGCTCCTTTAGGGAGACTTTCTCCGCCCAGAGAGAGCAAGCATCACGACAGAGGAGAGAAAGGAGACTCACAACTCATGAACCACGCCCTGTCGACTTGACCCTGTCCCCAATCACACATCGCAAGCAACACCGCACTCTGAACCGCTTCCAACCCTCCTCCTCCTCTTCCTCCCTTTGCCTCCTTTGCCTCCTCTGTCACCTCCTCTTCCTGCGTCCGCTCCGTCTTCTGGTGACGATGACCGATCAGGCCGACTTGGCGCAATAAAAACTCCCTCGCCGCGTCCGCATAAACCCTCGGCGCTTCGAGCGGGAGATGGTCCCGCAGCGGCGACGAAGGCGGGACATAGATCGAAGCGAGGGCAAAGATCGAGAGGTACAAGTGCGGGAGAGGTGGGTTGTTGTTGGTGGTGGTGGTGTTGGTGGTCGTCGTTGCGGGAGGGGGTCGGGCGCCACCGGAGGAAGGGCGAGGAACCGGAGTGGCACCGGAGGGGAGATGAGCCGACCAACGCAGGAAAGCCGACTTGTCCTGCACACCCACCGCACCGCACCGCACCCGCACCGCAAGTCAAAGTCAACGAAAAACGAAAAAGACGAAAGGAAGGGAAGAGAAGCTTTGAAGCTTCGTCGATCGGCGTACCAGCATTGGGAAACTGGGTTGGACGACTTGGTTGAAATAGAGGTCGAGGAGGGCGGATCTCGTCGCTCCGTCCGGG
Source organism: Rhodotorula sp. M30-05A-2 (assembly GCA_023628275.1). NCBI lineage: Eukaryota > Fungi > Basidiomycota > Microbotryomycetes > Sporidiobolales > Sporidiobolaceae > Rhodotorula > Rhodotorula sp. M30-05A-2. Next base: position 105,159 of record JAMALC010000004.1, on the reverse strand, counting down.
ATAAACACCCCCACCTCCTCCTCCTCCTTCGTGTCCACCGAGCGCGCTGCGTTGGCCTGCTGGTGACGCTGATCCAAAGCTGGGTCGATCGCCTCTGCTGCCGAGTTCTCGCCGCCGACGGCTTTCCCTTTCCCTTTCTCACTCGTTGCACGTGCTGCTGCTGCGGCGTGAAGTGGTCTCGCCACTGCCCCCGTCGTCGTCGTCGTAGTCGCCACTGCTCCTTCTTGACCGTCGCTCGCGACGACTTTGGTGATACCGCTGCCGGACGCGGCGGACGAGTCGTGGTAGTCGTTGTGATGGTGGTGGTACTTGTTGTGATCGGGCACGGCCACGTTGGCGAGAGCATGCAGTGCGACGAACGGGATCGAAGAGGGACCGTTATTCGACGTCGAGGCGAAGACGGGCTGGTACGGATCGAGAGAGGTCATGATGGCGTCACGGTCGGCGTCCCCCGCGGCAGCGGCGTAGGAGAGGGACGAGTTTGGCTCGTCATACTGTTGTTGCTCTCCTTTCGCGAGGAGAGACGTGGGATATGTCAAAGTGGGTGGCAATGATGGCGGCGGGTTTGGGAGGAGGTGGTGCTGCTGGTGGTCGAGTTTGAGTTTTGCGGCGTCTCGAGCGGATACGAGTGGCGGCAAGATGGCGTCGAGGATCTCGGGGATGCGAGTACTCTCGTACGTCTGCTGAAAGGCGTCGGCGGTCATGGCGGGAGAGGCAGCCGAGGATGCGGAGGACGCTGGAGAGGCGGCGGCGGCGGCGGCAAAGTCCTGGACGTGGGCTTCCAAGTTGGGGATGGTGGTGGCGAGGTAACCGAGCAAGCGCTGCAAGGTAGCGCATTTCTCTGCGAGGCTCCTGGCTTTGCCGGCTTGGGGACCTCGCTTCCTCGGCGGTTTCGAGTAGGTGCAGAGGTGGGCAGCGCCGGCGTCTGTGCAGATGACGCAGGGGGCGTCGATCGAGGCCGGGTTCGGGTACGCTTGGCACTTGATGCGGCGCTTCCTGCAGCTGTTTTCGTGCGCGTAGACAAGAGTTGGAGTCGACAGCTGTCAGTGGGGCAACTTGAGAGAGAGAGAACGCACTTGTCGCAGGCTCTGGTGACCCTGCGCTTCTTGGCCGAGGGACCGCCGTCTCCGTCGCTGTCCATCCCACGTCCACGTCCACGTCCACGTCCACGTAGAGCAGCACGCGATGAGAGCGAGACAAGGTGTGGGGCCCGCCCGCCGTGGGAATTGACTCGCTCTGTATTGAGCTGATTACAACTGTCTGGTAATCTCGTTGTAATCTCCCCCGCGCTCTCTCTCCACTTTGCACTCCTCACTCGATCGAGTACTAGAGCGAACTATACGGGCACCTGCAGGCCGAACAGCTCACTATGGCGACGCCACTCCAGCCGCCACGCGAGGGCTCGACCACCCCTCCTGCTCCTCCTCGCCCCCGCCCCCGCCGACGATCGCACTCGCCGCTGTACGACGCCGACGCGACGATCCTGCTGATTGGGATGCGCGGCGTAGGCAAGACCACCCTCGGATTGATCGCCGCCACCTCGCTCCGCCGCCACTTCATCGACGCCGACAGCGCGTTCCAAACCCTGTACGGTCCCATCTCGGCCTTTGTCACCGCCCACGGCTGGGCCCACTTTCGCCAACGAGAGACAGAGATCCTCCAACGCTTGGTCGATCAACACCCGAGGGGCTATGTCATTGCGTGCGGAGGCGGCGTCGTCGAGAGGCCCGAGAACCGAGACTTGCTCGACCACTTTCGCAAACATGTCGGACCCATCGTCCATGTCGTCCGGGACCAGGACGAGACCGTCAGGTACCTCGTAGACGAGAGCGCGAGGTCAGTCCTTCACCTCTGTCATGCGAGGCCAACATCCTGACACTTGGAAGCAAAAACAGACCCGCCTGGGGGGAAGAGATCCGCGCCGTGTGGGCCCGCCGGAGACCGTACTACGAGTCCCTCTGCACCCACACCATCGCCTCCCTCACCGCCCACCCCGCTCCCCCGTCCCCGCAATTCCTCATGAAACACGTCGAAACCGCGTTCGTCCGCCTCCTCCGCTCCATCTTTGGCTTTGCCTCGTCCCACGTTCCCCTCGTCGCGGGTCCGAGACCCCCTCCGACTTCAGGTCCGAGTTCAGGAGAATATGGGGGGTATGGAGCGTGCGAATCGGAACTGGGGAGGGGGGCAAAGGGGCCCAGGACGAGCTTTGTCGCGCTCAACTTTGCCGACTTGATCCACGTCGACGCCGAGGTGATTCGCAGAGTCGCCGGAGGCGTCGACGTCATCGAGATGCGAGTCGATACCCTCGTCGAACCCGAACCCGTCTCGTCCGCCCTCAACTCGAGAGCCGGTTCCCCAGCGCCCGCCGAGGCTTCCACGAACGGGAACGGGAAGACACCGCGGCGGAGGAGGAGGTTCCCGTCGCTACAATTCGTCGCCATGTGCTTTGGACACTTGAGACGGTGTTCGCCTTTACCGATCTTGTACACCGTCCGGACCGAATCTCAAGGCGGCGCCTTTCCCGATCCGTACCGCTCGTCGACCTCGACGACCAACTCGGATTCGAATCTGAACGAGCCGCCAGATCCAGACTCGCGAGAAGAAGAAGAAGAACAAGACCTGATGGCGTCGTACCTCTCGCTCGTCGAACTCGGGTTCAAACTCGGCGCCGAATACGTCGACGTCGAACTCGCCCTCCCTGACCCGCTCATCTCGCACCTCGTCTCCCTCTCCGGATCGGCCACGCGCATCGTCGGAGCAGATCACGATCGCGAAGGCCAGTGGAGGTGGGAATCAAGAGAGGTGATGGACAAGTACTTGAGGGCGAAGAGGCTCGGGTGCGACGTCGTCAAGTTGGTGTCGACCCCGACGAGGTTCAAGTCCAACCTCGAGTTGCTCAACTTTCGGGCCAAAGTCGACTCGATGCGGCCCTCGTCATCGTCGTCCCCTCGGAGACAAATTGGGTCCTCCTCCCCTCCTTCTCGCCCCCGCTCGCCATCGTTAGCAGTAGACGACGAGAAGATGCGAGCTGGCGACCCCCTGGCAGACAACGCCGCCGCCGACGACGACGACGTTGACGACGACGGCGAAGAGGCTGCTGCGTTTGTCCCGTTACTGGCCATCAACCTCGGCAAAGGTGGTCAAATCTCTCGCTTCCTCAACCCCGTCTTGACCCCCGTCACCCACCCCCTCCTGCCCGGAGTCGCCGCGCCCGGTCAAATCACCTTTCAGCAAACTCAACAAGCCCTGTTCTTGTCGGGACTGTTGCTCGAAAAGACGTTCTACGTCACGTCGGAACCGCTCGCCGAGTTGTTCACGCGCGAAGCGAACCGGTTGGGATTGCCGTACTCGTTCCTCGTCGACACCTTCGATCCCGCGTCGTCGTCGTCGTCGTCGTCGTCTTCGTCTCCGACTCCAAATTTCGGAGGTTCGTACATCTTCCCGACCGGCGAAACGCACGCCAACCTCGTCTCGCTCTTACCCTCGACGGACGAAGTTCTACCCCCCGCCGCCGCCACCGGTTACTCGGACCTGTGCGTCCCCGCCTGTACCGAACCGCTCTCGTACGACGTTCCGCCCACCCCACTCCCGGGTCACTACAAGCACACCAACGTGCGCGTCCTCGCCCTCGCGGAACTCATCACCCAAAACCTGTCCCCGATCAACGCGGTCGGGACGCATACGTGCGCTTTGTTGGTCGGGTTGGGGAGGAAAGACCGTGTCGAGGTGATTGAGGCGTTGAGGATGGTCGGGGCGCGATGGGTCTTCGTGCTTGCTTGTGAAGGGGATGATGAGGGAGGAGAGGCCGGCGCGGTGACGAGCATGGAAGCGGGTTCTGGCCCGGTTTCGCGGGCGGGGTCACCGTTCGCCGCGGGAGGCGAGACTTCGTCCACGGTCATGGCGGAAGCGCGCGGATCTCGACCGGCAACGCCGTCCGGGATGACGACCGCTCGATCGGGGGCACCGTTCTTCCCGCCCTCGCACACGCCCATCAGCCTGCCCTACCCGGAACACGCCCCCTTGACCGTCGTCCCCCTCTCGTCCTTCTCGGCTCCAGTGCTCTACTCGAAACGCCCCCCAACCATCATCGTCTCTTCGGACCAATTCTGTCCCGTCCCTCGCCACCTCCGATACGACTATGACGAACCGCCCGCTTTCCCCGACAAGTTGTTTTGCTCGCCGACGGGAGGGTGCGCGTTGGACCTCTCGTTGTCGTTCCCGAGGACGAAGCAAGGGATCTTGAGTCACTGTATTCGGCAGAAACGGGCCAGGACGATGAGTACGGCGAGCGACGGGTGGCAGGTGCTCGGGAAACGGGAAGTGCAGAACGAGTGTGAGAAGCAGGCGTTTAGGGCGTTGACGGGTAGGAGACTCGGTTAGAAGCGGACACGCCCGGAGGTAAACTGATCATCTAGCCCTGTGAGGCCAAGTGCAACCTTCGTGTCTTCTACCTCTCTCGAAACTGCTCGTCAGGCGAGGCTGGATTTGATACGAGCTGGCTGTTTACAACGCTACGCCAGGCTGCACGATCGGCGAACCTCGATTGCTTGAGCTCGCCACTGCACGCTCTGCTTCTTCATCGTCCAGGACATCCGCGAGTCGTTCCTCGAGCTCGGCGTTGCGATCCCGCAAACGCGAGAGCTCTGCTCGCATCCGCGAGATCTCGTCTTTCGGGACGGGGACCGGCGTGCCGGGTGCGCTCCTCGACGGAGCAGACTGGGTTGCTTGCCGCCGCAGATCGGCGAGTTCGTCGTCCATCGCCCTGCGCACACAAGAGATGCATCAGCCGGGCGTCAAAAAGCCGGGCCTCTATAGAATAAGAAGAACGCACCGAAGGGCAGCTTTGAGCTTTCGGCTCTCATCCTCCACCGCGTCGCGCAAGTATTCGCTACGCTTGTACTCGCTGACGAGCAAGTTCATCTCCTTGCGTTGCTCCACAAACTTGACGAGGTCCGCGTCACTGTGGGTGCATTGGGGTCAGCTCCTCTTGCTCAGACAAGCTCAGAGACGGGAACGTACCAGACGGCGAGGGTCTTGGTGAGCGTCTTGATGCGATGCTCGTACTCGTGAATCTTGGCGAGTTTGGCTGCGTCCATCGAAGCCTGATTCCGAAGGTCGAGGAATCTGCAGAAAGCTCTCTCATCAGCATTGCGGCCGACAAAGGGACACTCACCGTCGTCGGGACACACGACACTCACTCTGCGCCCTCTTGTTCGAGCTCGCGAGATTTCTTCTCGCAGCGGTCTTTCCAGTCGTCCAACTCGGCCCGGAGAACTCGCTCCTCGTGTTCCCAGCGCATCCGCTGCTCTCGCAAGCCCGCCAGTTTGTCGCGCAAGTCGGCAATGTGCGACGTCCAATTCGCCTTGGTCGCTGCTTGCTCCGAGCGGACCTGATCGAGCGCGTTCTGAGTCGCGCGGAGCTGCGCTCGGAGCGTTCGGATCGTGCGGAACTGCAGACGAAGGAGAGCGGATCAGTGTCTGCGAGTTTGTTCTAGCGCGAAAAGTAAGGCTTACAGAACTCTGCCTCTCGGCTTCGGCGCCCGACTCGAGTACCTTCTCGCGATGCAAGGTTCCCATGTGTTGCAGATGGAGCTGCTTGAGGTAGTTCTGGAAGTTGACCTCTCCCTGCAAGACGACCAATTCCGTCTCGAGCTTGACGAGCTGCGCATTGACCTGGTTCGGCGTAAAAGGCGGGAGCGCTTGGTGGGATGATGATGAGGGAGGAGGATGGGAAGGCGCGGGCGAGGAGCCTCGACCGAACGGGATCAAGTCGGGCGAGAGGAGTCCGAGGCTCGTGCCGAGCGAGGCTACGCCGGACGAGCGCCGAGACATCGACGCCGCCGAAGGTGCGGGCGGCGGGACCTGTGCTGCTGCTGGCGAATCGGGCGCGATACCGAGCCATCCATGATGGGGCGTCGTCTCCGAGTAGTGCGGATCCGCCGGTCGCCGACGTGATTGCGATCGCGGCGGCAGGGAGCGCGAAGCGGACGAAGTCGGCGAGTTGAGCGCCCCGACGCTCTGCAACGCGTGGAAATTGGCATACAGGGTCGTCGGCGGCATGTGTGGGGTGCTGACGCGGCTCGAATGCGGGGAAGCGAAGGGAGAGGTACCGCCCGCCGCGCCGCCACCACCACCGATCGGAGACCGGGCTCGAGAGGCCGCACGCGACGGCGCGGGCGACTGTTCCGGCGTGACGTGCTTCGGCGTCGGACTCGCCGAATCCAGCGGCACTTCTCGCATCAGCGGGTCGAAACTTCCGGGCGGTATTGAGCTCGTTCGGCCTCGAGAAGCACCGCCGCCGCCGCCACTCGGAGTCGGAGCATCGGCATCAATTGGAGAAAGAGGAGGAGCACCGCGCCAATCGGGTTGTTGCAAGACGACGGCGGAGATGACGTTCCGGTCGCAGGCGGCCATGACGTCTGCGGCTTCGAGACGAGACCAGCGCTGCGTATCTGAAAGTTCCGAAGCAGCATCGCCGCTGAAGAGTGCCGGACTGAGGGCGTGTTGGCGTATATAGGGCTGCGTCTTGTGGTCAGTTCCACGCTAGGAGAGGTGTGATCAGCTCGGAGCTGTAAGGCTCACCTCGCTCTTGGACCGGACGATCCCCGACGCGAGGTCTATCCTCCCGTCGCCCGTCGCGCCCTTCCAGCCCTTCTCTTGCAGGTAAGGCACCGGTTCCCTCAGGAAGGCGGTAAAGTTGCAAGGGTAGATGCCGTATAGGGTCGTAAAGAGCATCATCGGGTCGGGTGGCGGTTCTTCTCGTTCCTCTTCCTCTGCTCCGTACACCGCTGCGGGGGTCAGTTTGGCACGCACTCACTCTCGAAAGTGTGTGACGAGGGGATCTCGGCAGCTCACCTTCGCCGCCTCTGCCCTCGACAGGGTCACCACTCTCACCCGCCACATGATCGTGCGCCATCTCCCACGAGACGGCCCTTCCGTACACGGCCATGATGCCAAACAAGTACTCGCCAATCACGACCGGCAACGTGACGACAAAGATGGCGAGTGACCGCAACGCCAACGAGACGACGGCCGCCGAGGGAGTCGTCAAAGCAGTCGTGTTCAGGTTGCCGAGGAGGGGAGTCGACAGAGCGTAATAGGCCTTGGTCGAATGGCGAGAGAGGTAGGACAGTGTGAGCGAGACGAAGGGGATCAGAGCTGCCGGTGGCGAATCGGCCGACAACGAACCGGCAACTCGGACGAAAAAGGCCTGCAACGAGCGACTTTGAGTCAGGAGGCACACGCAGAAGCGAGGCACGAGAGCGAAGGAAAAGGACCGCCGACCTTGGGAGCTTTCTCGCCCCACTGAATCAGGCACTCTTCGAGGTTCCGGACCCCCCACCCTTCATCCTCATACCCCTGCAAGCGCACCAAGGCCCGTTGCTCATACTCGTGCAAGATGGCGACCCCGAACGGCGAGATCCACTCGTCCGAATTGGCGGCGTGTTCGCGACTGGCTTGCATGCCCCACACGATCATGCTCATCGCGGCCGCGAGGGCTTGTCGAGAGACGTAGAGGGGCGAAGCCGTGCTTGTAAAGGTCGAGTTTGCGCCATCGGCGGCTGCAGCAGCGGGCGAGGCGGCGGTGTCTCTGCCCCCCTTGCGATCCAGTTTCCGTCCTCGTGTCTGAGACCCTTTCGACTGCAAGCCACCGGCGCCGCCGCCTGCTCCCTGTCCCGTAGTTTGCGCCGCCGCCGCCGCCGAGGAGTAGTGAAGATGACCGTCTTTGGGCGCTCCGAGCATGGCGCGCTTGAGGAGAGCAGACCACCACACCGAGCCGATATCCCTCCTACTGACGAGGGCGACGTCGTCGTCCTCTCCGACATCGGCGCTGAGTCGGTGCAAGAGGACCAAGAAAGCCGACACTCTGGCGAGGTTTTCTCGTTTCGATTCGGTCCCAGGGAGCGGTTCGACGGTTGACCAGATCTCGAGGAGGCCTTCGCGCCAACGGCTTCGTTCGCGTTCGCCTTCGGACTGAGACCCGCCGCCGCCGCCGCTGCTCGCTGCTGCTGCTGCACCGGTCCCTCCAGTTCCCGAGAGCGATGGGAAGGACGCAGCGAACGAGCGCAAATGCTCGTCGATGAGGGCGTTGACGCTGTCGGGCAAGGTAAAGTCCGGGAACGGGTTGGTGGTGGTCGACTCGGACGACGACGACGGAGGCGGACTGAATAGCCGGGCTAATTGCCGGAGCGTCTCCTTGGTCGACATACTTTTGGCGCCTGTAGATACAGCAACTCCGCAATCAGCTCCCTCGCTAGAGATCTGGGTGAAGACAGACCCCCACCTCAGGCCTCAGCACGGCAAAACAAGGCGCGATGACACCCGTTCTCGAGCTGGGCGTGCACGCCGCGGCCGTGGATGGATGTGGTTTCGCTTGGCTGGCGAGGGAGTAGCGCGGTTCCAGATCTGACAGCGAGCGAAGTGAGGTGGTTGAACAAGAGAGGCGCGGACCACTTTCTGAAAAGATCAAGACCTCTGATGCATAGACGTAGAACAGTTTGCGATATGCGAGTTACACACATCCGAGGACCCGCACCAAGTTGACCGCCCTGTTCTCTCACTGGTCAGAGAGGATGGGTTCGACCGCCTGCCAGTACTCGTCCGAGACCTTGTCCTTGATCTCCTCCTTGGTCAACCACGCAAAGTCGACGATCCCTTCCTTCTGGTTCGGAACCGCCTGACCGCGAATCATCCGCATCGGCATGAAAAAGACCTGTCGGGAACCGTCGCCAAACAGAATTCGATGTTAGCGTCTTCGAGAGTCCGGCAGACATGGTCGTTTGGGCTCTACTCAACGTGGGAAACAGCGCAACGTACCCTCGCCGAATCAAACTCGGGGAACTTTTTCTTGTACGTTGACGGGAACGGGTAGCTGAACGCGCCAGCCGGGACCCGTCCGACGGGCCAGACGTCGACGTTCGGTCCGGTCTCTTCGAGCAGTTCTCGCTTGGCGGCTTCGACGAGGGATTCGTCCGCTTCGACGCCACCTTGGGCTGCATCAAGGGGGCGGTTTTTCGTGCCCATGCAAAAAGAAACGAGAGAGAGAGAGCGGCGGCGGCGGCGGCGTGGTCAGCTTTTGAGCAAGTCACTCCTCCGGGAAAAACAAGAGACCGTAGAAGAGAGCGACTTACGGAACTGCCACGCGTGGTCTGACCGCTTCTTCTTGAGCAAGAGGTACAGGGTCCTGTCGGCCCTCCGTTCCAAACTCTTGACGTCGCCGGTCCGGTCGGCTTCACTCTCGCGGTCGACCAACTCGGGCGCGCCCTCGACCTCCTCGGTCGCCATCTCGAACGCCCTCCTCCCCGTCGGGTCATCCATGACTTCACTCTCGCTCGCGCGCTGATCAAACGCCGTGAAGGCCTTTTCGGCCTGGGACCCCTTTTTGAAGAACCACTCGCTCGAGACTGCGAACGGTTTAGCGAGAGCGCGGTGGATACGGCGCTGGTAGGCGTAGTAGGTTCGCTCGAGCGGGGAGAGTGGAGGGAGGAGGAGCGGAGGGCGCGAGAGGAGAGCAGCGGCGACGATGCGAGGTCGAGGCGTCGACTCTGCTGTTGATGCTACGGTAGATTGCAGTCGAGCTGTCCCGCGCAAGTGCAAGTGCATCAGTCCGCAGCTCTGTAGAGAGAGAGGGAGCCTTTAACGGAAGCGAACGATGAGCTGAAAAACTCACCGCGAGGGACGCGAGCAGGCGCCGTGCACCCGCAGGGCGCAGAGACGAGTATCCGCCCAACTGCAGCACTCCGTGATGTCGCCATTTCTCCCGAGCGTGTGTGTGCGTGTCAAGCCACGCGATCAAGCGACGACGGCGGCGAGCGATTCGACGGGAAAAAAGCGCGGCGACGCGGAACTCAAGTTGAGACTTTTCACCATACTCGAGGGGATGCGTCGTAGAGTCTGACCAAGTATAGTATCTAATGCAAGATAGGATCCCTCTTTTTCGATAGATATCCCCGCCCCGTCCCTCTCCTCACTGGCACCAGATTTCTGCAATCGAACTCGCTTCCCACACCGTCTCGGCGTCGGAGACCGGCGCCTCCTGTTCCACCTCGGCAGGCGGAGAAGAAGAAGACGACGACGCAGAAAGGAGCACGAGGACCCGCACGCCTCCGAAGCGGATCAACCCCCTCTCGAGGGGGACGAACCGCATCTCGACGACCTTCCCTCCCGCCTCAGATCCTCCCTCCTCTTCGTCGCCATTGTTGTCGAACCCATCTAGTGGCACATCCAAATAGCCGACATCGAGAGTATCGGGACCGAGCCGGATCACTCCGGCCGAAGGGACCGGTCCAGGCGCTGGTGGTTGGATCGGGATCGGAAGCGGTAATGGGACACCGTGCATCATAGGATAACTCCTCCGGTCGTCGTCGGCGGCGGCGGCCCGGGGGGCGGCTTGATGGCCCGCGACAAAGGTGTTCCCGCCGACGATAGGAGACGAAGCGGATTCGGCGGCGACGGCCGCACCGTGGTGGTTCCTCGTCGCAGCGAGGAGCGATTGCTGCTGTTGCAGCGACGTAACACCCGGTAGCGATAGTCGTTGCGTCCTGACGTTGCTCGGCGGCAATGCGCCTGGGATTGCAGAGTGCGAAGAGATGCGCTCCCGTGAATATCCGACCCCGAGAGTATCATCGCTGGCCTTGTCCCCGTCGTTGTCGTCGTCGTCGCTGCTGTGACGGACGAATGGAGGCTGGTCCCGGACCGGAGACGGGTGCCATTGCACGTGCTGAACTGCGACGCGGACCCGTCGACGTTGTTGCCTCGGTGGTGCCATCGCCTTCCCTCCCGGCGGCGTCGTCGTCGTCGTCGTCGTCGTCGTCTCCGCCGCTCCGTTGATGTGTGCGCTCGTAGTAGCACCAGGCGTCGTCGTCGTCAAGTCCCGGTCGTGATTGCGGGCCCGCACAACTCGAATCCGTAGCCGGACCGAGACCGGCTCGTTGACGAGGAAAGTCGCCCGAGAAGCGGAGGCGCCGGCCGTTGTTGTTGAGGAGGTGGTGGTGGTGGTGGTATCGGATCGAGGAGAAGGGAGGATCGCTTCGACCGTCACGTCGAAGTTCAATTCCTTCCCGCCATCGCCGGCTGGCTCCTCCACCCCGTCCCCGTCGAGGATGGGCCCAAATCCGGAAGGCGCAGTACCACCACCACCGCCGCCGCCGGATCCCGTCCGCGAGAGGACCGGAGAAGAAGTCGCCTGTTCAGAAGGAGCGCCGGGCCGCGGAGCCGGTAACAATGTCGGTCCGGATGGAGGAGGAGGCGGCGGCGGCGGCAACTTCCTCCCAAGTGTAGCAGACCGTAACCGGCCGTGTTGGCCCCTCTCCGTTTGCCAAACAATGTCGAGACGACCGAGCGGCTCTTGTTGTTGTTGCTCTTGAGCGGCGGCGGCGGCGGCCGAGTCGCCGGAGAGACGAGTCGAAGAAGATCGAGTCAAGATGTAGAGGAATTGGCGGACACTGCCGGTTGCGAGAGGCAAGAAATCGAGTCCCGCTCGCTGGTGCTGCACCGCTGCCGACTCGTCCTTCGTCTCGGGATCGACGACGACGTCGTCAACAATAAACCCTTCGTTCGCTTGATCCGAGACGTGAAACCCTTGCACCGGTTCGAACCGCATCCGTCGAAACGTCATCCGACTATCGCAGTGGTTCTGGACCTGCACTTCAAGAAAGAGTTTCCGTCGCGCGAGGGGAGAATAGAACGTGTTGGGAGAGAACGAGGGCGAGGAGGAGGGCGCGTGGGCTTTGGTGCGGACAGAGAGGGGGTTCAGGACCTCGAAGCGCAGGATCTGCAGATGCAACCGCACGAGGATGGCACATCCGGGTGTAAGTACGTCACTCCGAATCCGTCCAGGGACAGAACGGGGCAATGGTGCGTGGTCGCGCATGAAGAAACCCAACCCGACCCACCTTGCGGTAACTCCTCCTGACCAACTCGAGTTGGCCCGTCTCTCGATCGGCGATTTGTACGCCGTACGAGACGAGACAAACGACGGCGTGACTTGCGAGCTCTTTGAGTTCCCATTCGAGCGGGACCACGACGACCTCCTCGCCCGTACCCGGCGGTGACGGTTCGATCCGTTCAAAGTCGTGCTTTGAGAGCGGATACTGTCGTATTTGAGGTGGTGGTGGTGGGGGTGGTGGTGGTGGTGGGGGTGTACCGGCTGTGCGGGTGGTGGCGAGGGGAGGGATGCCCGAGTGCATTTCGACGGCGAGGTGAACCTTGTGCGCTGCGTGCGGCGCTGCGTTGGCTGGGACCGAGAGGTAGACATTGGCGGTATAAGTTTCCCTGGGAGGAGGCAAGATCAGCTCTCCTGTTTTCAACACGCGGGGTCGGAAAGAACTCCTCTAACCCGAGATAGATGCTTGCCGGAGGCGGCGGAGGAGGAGGCGGCGCTTCCTCGTGTCGTTCCTGAGCGTAGTCCGCAGCATGATCCACTCGACGGTCGTCGCCTGCGAGAGCTGTGCGACTCGGACGGCGAGTAGTGGGGCAGTTGCCGGTGAGAAAAGTGCGCCGGATCTCGAGGTGGACGAGGTGAGGCGGCTCAGGGACCACAGCAGACATCTAAGATGTGCCTGGTTGTACCTCTCTTTCGCTTTAGCTATGGTCTCGTGTAGCGTAGACGGCGTCGGTTGTTCTGCTGCAATCCTCTCACTTTGCTTCCGCGTGATTGCGCTCCCAACTGCCCCCTGTCCAGGAGACCTCAATCGCATGCATTCATCCTTCACAAGCCGAGATCCCAGCCGTAAGTGTGATGGACTGATGAGAGTCTACCGTATGACCTGGGGCAGGTATCGCAAGAATCGAGACGAGGGAGAGAAAAGCGAGTGACGGTCGCCGCACGTTCGACTTTTTCGTGTTGGTTTGGCATTCAATTGCGTCTCACCCTCGCGCGCGAGGAGAGCGCGTGCGTACTGTAGACGAGCACTCGGGAGGGAACGCAGAAGAGCTCTCGTCCGAAACGAACGCGCGCATCCGCCTCAGCAACCACCGCGGACGTGGGAAACATCCACCACTCAACTCATCCCGCAGCCCGACCGACCTCGTCCACCGACACTCTCGTCCGAGCAGATTGGCCGGTGTGTGTGTGTGTGCGTGAGTACAGCGTTCTCCTCCCGTTCCGTCCGACAGTCTCGGCTTCGGCGGGGGAGGGCCAATCCGGTCCCGCTCATCTCGCCGAGTCTGCTGGCGGCTCCATCTCTCCGGCCGCAAGAAGGAAGATCCGCGCTGCGTTTGCAGGGTGTGCACTACGAGGGTACTACGGCAGGGTAGTCATCCTTGACCATCCGCGGAGCCCAGGGGTGGTGATTCAACCCTGCGTGCCACCGCACCCCGCCAACCACCAGCTCCTCCATTCCCCCCCCCCCGTTTCGGTTTTGCTGACTATTCGCATCTCTCTCGGGCCTGACAGTCGGAGAAACGATTCGTCGCCAAAAAGGGGAAACCGCTTTCCGCAGCAATTCGGGAAACAGGGACCTCCCCCCAGATGTCAGCGTCGACCACGACGACTTTTCCACCACCACCTTCCTTCCCTCGTTCTCATCAGCATCAGCATCAGCATCATCTTCACTCGTTACCCACTCCTTCTGCTGCGCCCTCAGCATCTCCTGCCCCGACTCCAGGCCCCTCCTCGTCCGCGTCCTCTTTGTGCGCCTCGACTCCTTCCGCTCCAATCAGAGCGGAGACGTATCGGTCTACGACAGCGACTCATCCATCGTCCTGGTTCGAGCATCATCATCGACAAAGAGCTTCTTCTCCTCCGGTCGCGTTCGGCTCTTCTCCTTCCTCCTCCTCCTCCTCCTCCCGTTCTCTGCCGGGCTCCCCTGCCGGCTCCGACGATCCGAGCAACCCAGCGACTACAAGACGAACAGTCGAAGAAGCCATGAGCTCCGTCTCGACTGCCGCCGACGGCAATGTCAACGGGCACCACCATGCGGCCGCAGGAGCAGGATCTGCCTCAAGTAGCAGCGGGAGGAGCAGTACCAAATCGGATGCGACGTCGAGTGCCGGTGGTGGTGGTGTGAACGGCGGTTCGTCTTCGTCTTTTACGAGCTTGGCGACGACCGTCAGCGACGGGAGCGCCGGATCATGTTCAGGAGGTCGGAACCGAGACCGGGAGGACGCCGAAACTGGTGATCATGGAGGAGGAGGAGAAGAAGACACGACGACGGCTTCGATGGATATTTCGAACCTCTCTGTGAGGGAGAGTGATGATGACAACGAGGAGGAAGAGGAGGAGGAGGATGGAGGTCGTGGTCGGAGCATGATGTCCCGAGAGAGGGAGAAGGCCGGGAGGACAGAGATGGAGGACGTGCAGCCGCCGCCGCCGCATCAGCATCAGGGCAAGACGAGACGAGCGTCGGTCCTCTCGACTAGCGGCTCTTCGACAACGACGACCAACGAGAACGCGCCTACATCGTCAACAGCAGCAGGAGTGGAACAAGTCGGTCCCGTGGCGGCGACAACGGCGTCGATGGCGACGGAAGGGGATGCAGATAATGGCGGAGGCGGAAAGGGAGGAAGGCGGAAGATGGCGAGGCTGGGAAGCAATTCCCATGGTGCGGCGGCGGCGGACGACGACGACGACGAAGGAGGAGGCCGGCCACGGCATCAAAAGGCTTCGCAGCAGAGTCAGGATCAAGATCGCCATATGAGCGACGCGGCGGTGGCGGCGACTCGTGCTCGACCTGCACCCGCTCACGACGCTGGCGATGATGATGATCATCGACCTCATCAGTATGGACAGGATGGCGACCCTCCTGCCGGCGGCGACGGAGATGGAGACGCGGCGACTCGGTCATCATCTGCATCGTCGTCGGCTCACCACGTCGACATCGTCTCGTACCCTTCTTCCGACTTGTTGCGATTGTTGGCGGCGCTGTTGGAGCAGATTGCGCACGCGAATGATGAGCGGAACGCGAGGGTCGCGACGGCTGCTGGTGGAGGAGGAGCAGGTCCATCCAACTCGATCGCAGCGGGAGCGACGACGCCGGAAGCCGCAGGAGCAGCAGCTGTCGCTCGCTCCCAGGGGCAAGCGGGGGATACAGAGATGCGACCCGCGTCGTCGACGTCGACGACGGATGCGGGTCAGGCCGAATCGGATTGGCGCAAAGGTCGATTCGACGCCGCTCCGCTCAACTCTCCCATCACGCCGCGACACCGCACACGGTTTCCTGGCGGCCTCGGTGGCCCCGGTATCCTCGACAATGCGCTCGAGCACTCCTCGCGCGACGAGGACGGATTCTCGTCGGACGAAGAGGAGGGCGGTGGCGTGCCGGGAGACGAGATGCCGCTCACGCCGGGAATGGACCTCTTGCGCGAGACGGCTTCTGGAGCAGGCGTCGAAGGGTTCATGCCTTCGTTGGGTGGGACCCATCAGCCGCAACCGCTGTCGAGGCGCAGAGGGAGCAGTTTCTTGCGCAACAAGAGGAACGACGACGGCACGATCCCGCTCGCGACTCGGCGGGCGGGCGGTATCAACGGGAACGGCGGTGGCGGGTCATCGAATGGGGCTGGAGGGGCGCCGCCGCCGCCGCCTCCCCCGGCGAGCAGCGCGGGGTCAAATTTGCCGGGATCGTCGAGACCCGGTACGGCGCCGACTCCTTCGAGTTCGGCGACAGGGCCGACCGTGCCGCGTCCCCCGGCAGGGGCGACTCCGCCCGGAACTTCGACCACACCGACTGGCTCGTCGCCCAACACCGTCGTCCAGAACGAGACGCCCATGTCTTCCCTCCTGACTGCCTCGGCCGTCGCCTTCTCCTCCCCGAACGCGACCCTCTGCTTCCACGCTCGGAACGTCCCGTCCATCTCGATCGAGGCGTACCTCCAACGGATCCTCAAGTACTGCCCGACGACGAACGAGGTGTTTCTCGCGCTGTTGGTCTACTTTGACCGGATGGCGAGGATCGGACTCGAGGCGCAGAGACTCGGCTTGCCCAAAGATCAGCCGCAAGCGGAGCTGGACGCTTCAGCCGCCGCCGCCGCCGCCGAGGGTCCGAATATGAACAAGCTGTTCGCGATCGACAGCTTCAATGTTCATCGGTTGGTCATTGCCGGCGTGACTGTCGCGAGCAAGTTCTTCTCGGACGTGTTCTACACCAACTCGCGCTATGCCAAAGTGAGGAGCGACTTCCACCTCTCGAGGCAGCTCTCGGCCCTTGCTGACCTCTGTCCGTCTCGCGTTCCCCAGGTTGGCGGACTCCCGCTGCACGAATTGAACCAGCTCGAGTTGCAGTTCCTCCTCCTGAACGACTTTCGGCTCAAGATTCCAGTCGACGAGTTGCAGCGCTACGCCGATCAGTTGATCCTGTACTGGGTGGGTCGTAACGGGACCTCGAACCCGGCAGCAGCTGCAACCGCTTCGGCTTCGTCTTCTCGTTCGTCGAGCGATAAGCCGTCTCCTCGCGTGCCTGCGGTACCGCCCCCGGTCCCGTCGCCGCAACCGATACCTGTCTCGAATGCGCCGAGTACGCGCGTCGAGACGCCGCCGTTGACTCGATCCGGAATGAGTGCCGCCATCGCTCAGGCGACGGGACAAGCAGCAGACCCCAGCTCGTCGTCCTCGTCGTCTCGACCCAGCTCATCCTCGTCCTCGACCGTTTCGCAATCACACCCGTACCCCGCCCATCTCGCGCACACGTCGAAGGTGTCGTCCGAGACGACGTCGTCAGGCGAACCAGACTCGCAGGACACGCCTTCGGTCCGCCCGTTCGCGACCGGTTCGGGCGGCGGCTCTGCCTCGGCGATTCGTTCTTCGAGCGCAACGCGACCTTCGCCGCAGCGACCGCAGAGCATTCGCTCCCATCCGAGCACCAGCAGCAGCTTCTCGTCGAGCACGATCACGCCCGGGACGCCGAGCACGACTCGCACGGTGGGCAGTAGCGGACGGAGCAGCGACGAAGAGTACAGTTCGACGGATCGGAGCGGGTACGGCGACGCCATGGACGAAGACTGAGCTGTTTGTACAGAAGAGAGAGGGGGGGAGGGAAGAAGTTCTGCTGTTGTCTGTAACCACCCGCTTGTCTTCTGTAGCATTTGACTATCTCTTGTTATAGACCTCCATGCACTTTCGTGTCGTTGCGTGGACCCGACAAAGACGGAATCAATCCGGAGAGCTTGTAAAGCTCGCGGGACAATTCGATATTCGACGCAAACGCTTTACTTTCACATTCCACGCGTCACACCGTTCATAAAGCTACAGGGATCGACCTTCGCCCTGACCCGTGCGTTTGATGTACAGTCTGCAATAGGACGCGCTTTCTGCAGACGGGAAGTCTGCCTATCAGAACCGTCTCTCCCGTCGCCGACTCTGAATCAGTCGACGGTGAGCCATCTCGTCCTCGTTATCCGATGAACGGTCTCCGAGCCTGGTCGACCTATGTTGCGAGCCGGGTCGTGACCGTGCAGGCAATCCACGGCGACGGCCGCGCGGTTGACTGTGACTTGAAAAGTCCGAGTCTCCGGATGATTCGTCGGTGGTGGCACGCCCCCGCTGACTGGGCGGCGAGAAAGTCTCCATGAGTGGCGCGGATGGTGGATCTGGATAAGCCACGCTATCTGCGCGAAAATTTGCACGCGAGCGCGGTCTCGACTCGCTCCGGCTGCGCCGCCGCACAGACGATGGTGGCGTTCGCGCTTCCGCTTCGGAGTCTATAGGTCTTCCCTGCGTATCGAGTACCGCGGCATTGGCCATAGCAACCTTTCGAGCCTTGCGAGATCGTCGTAGGTGTTCTCGGACGGGTTTGAGAAAGAATTTCGCGAGCGGGAAGAAGCCAAACATCTGCGAGGTGAGGTGACAATTTCAGGCGGGCGGTCAGGAACACGCTCATCCCCCCGAGTACCAAGGTCAGATGCACCGTCCACAGGTAGGTGGAAAACTCACGAAATTTTGGATTGCCGCGTAGGGCCAAGCGGCACTCGTCGAGGTGCCGACGAGGAGGAAATTGTCCAGCGCCGAGAAGAGAATGATCATGACGGAGACGAACCACAGCGACCAAACAAAGACCGAGAGAATGATTCTCGCCCTTGCCTCTGCCTCTTCCAATGTCGTACCGGATATCGTGTCGGTATCGTCAGGCCGCGGATCAGGGGCAGGCGGGAGGCCGACCCGTGCCCGCGCCCGCTGTTTAGCAAGACGAAACGTCGCCACTGACGGTCGATGACGAACAACACGGTGCGACCACAGGAGCACGATGAAATGCGCAGCCGAATTGTAGCGGCCACTGCGTGACATGAAAGGTCTCCGTATCAGTCTACGTGAGCGCGTCCGACATGTCGTCTGGCGAGAAGGCTGCAGCGAAAAGGCTGCTTCCTTGAGATATAAGGGATTGACTCACGTAGGGAAGAAGACCGGGATGATGAGGAGCAGCGTAAACAAGAACGAAAGCGACACGAACGTGATGCTGACGCCTTGAATGAGCCCACCTCCGACCATCTCGTCGCACTGAGATTGCCAGAACGTGGTTTGTGTGCCCCACCAAACTGTCACCCCATAGGCGATGAACCTACCGCAGTCAATTACTCTGATTAGTACAACCTCGGTAGACGCCGGAGTGAGAGAGGAGCCTCACCAGAGCAGTTCGCTCGCGGCGAAGGTGGCGAAAATGATCACCGCCTGGTTACCCCCAAGCCCTTTCCTCGTCTGTTGGAGTGCGTGCCGGATCTTGGGAGCGAAGCGACGGGGCAGATGCGACTCGGATCCTGGAACACTCGTGTTGGTCTGCGTTCGCGTGGGAGCCGATCCGACGCCGCGAGGATGAGGAGCGTTGTCGCGCTGCAGGTTCCGAGCTTCATTGTCTCGCCTGCGGAGCGAGTCGAGCAAGTGCTCGTGACTTGAGAAACCCTAGAGGGGCGAGTAGCAATCGTTTTAAGAGGGGCGAGTAGCAATCGTTTTAATGCCTCGATCCCGTGCCCGTGAGTGGGAAGAAAAAGGGCCGGGGGGCTCACGTGGATGTGGTGAGTGTCGGACAGGACGGCAGGCAGAACGACCCCTGTGATGGACGCGCCGAGCAAGAAAGCGAATCTGCAATGCACAGCTCGGACGGACGGGGGTCAGGTGCCATTTTGTCCACTTGCGGCCGCCAATGGAAAAGCACGACGACGCACTCGGCATGCCACTTTTGCATCCCGTTCGTCCCCTCCGAGGCGGAACCCATCATATTGCGAACGAAGACGGCTAGGGAATGCGAGCATTCGAGAGCGAAAGTGGTCAGTAGGCGATGCGCAGATTTCACGTAGGCCCTGACCACAAAGACAAACCAATCAGGTACATGTGCGCGATCGTGAGCTGTCCACCAACTGGAGATAATCCAACACAATCAGTTCTTATGCTGTTTTTGAGAGTGAGTCGTCAGTAAAACTCACTGAAGGCGGCGGATTCGTCGGGCTGAAAGAGGACGATAAGCATGTTGAAGAAGCTGCCGACGATCAAACCCGCGACGGTCCCGTATGAAGCGATCTGCGACGAGATGGCCAGACTCAGGTCATCAGCGATCAGCGAAGTGGGATGGAGCGCAGTGCAAGTGCAAGGCGGCGAGGGGCTCTCACCGCGGGGGAGGGACAAATCCCACAGCAGACTTTGCCTTGGTATTGCCACGGCGCCGAACAGTAGTCGCTCTGCTCAGGAGGGGCGAGCCCGGTATCAGCAATCAGGGATCCTTTGGCTCGCTGCACGGCGAGAAGGCGTCGTGCGCACGTAGGAAACGGGACAGATGGAGCTGAATCGATCTTGAGCTCCAGGCATCTCCCAAGCTTCGAAACGAGGTTGAAACTGTTGTTCGCAGCGCCCAACGCAAGCTATCAGAGAAAGGGAGAGGGAGAGGGATCCTTATCTTGCATGGGGGCGTGGGAGCGGAATGACGGAGTGCCGCCTTTTGATTGCCGGCGCTCGGCTCAACAACGTACGCCAAGTGCGGGCGGGCCACGCGCGGGCGTCCGCGTGGGAATGATTCACTTTCGGTGCGCCGAAATGAAAAGCGGTACGAGCGTTCCGCGGACTTGCCGCGAGCGACATGCGCGGCGTCTGCGTCCGCGCCACACATCGGCGCGAGCAATCGCGGCGGCGAGGTTGGGATTCTCGATTCGTCTTCGAATTCTGGGCGTCTGTGAGCCGATTCCTCGAATCGAGGGTCGACGGGAGCGGAAAGTCTAGCCATGCGTCTGTGCGGCTGGGTGTCGGATGAGGGGCGCAGGACCAGATGATCCCCGAAACGCAGCGAGGTCAAGCTGGGCGGTGCGGAACACGACATAGAAAGCAGGAGCGGGAGAAGCGTCTGACAGAGGCAGTGCACGTTGCTCCGAGCCGTCAATGTGAGCGGAGGGGCGTGTGCAGAGGAGAGCAGGCGATGAGAATGAGCGAGAGGGAGGCATAGCATCTAAGTGCGATCTGGCGCTAGCTGACTACGCTCTATAGCACACTGAGTGCGTTCCGCGAGTTGAAAGAGTGCCTCGAGTGTCTGGAGGAGACAGAGAGCGGCCGTCGATGAGAACGTTCTGGTTGAACCCAACCTGGGATCGATCGACTCTCTCCCGCCTCTCTCTACACGCACGAGCTGAGAATGATGTCGTTCAGTCGGAGTGCTCGTCAGATCGCCCGGCCACTGGCCCGCCAGCGTAAGTCTCTCCACCATCGACTCTCACCACCTTGAGCAAAAGGGTCGCCCCCAGCACCCGTCACCGACACCTCGCACGCCCCCAATCGGAGACCGAGTCTAGTCAGTGCTCTATGGTGGCCAATTCGACAGCTCTGCCACGTGTCCTGGAACGCGCAAGGCCAGGGGAGGGCACTCGAACGCTCGACGACGACGACGAAATCGATCTCGCTTAAAGTCCCACGCTATGCTGACCACAGCCCCGCCAGAGGATCCTGACAGTTGGGAGCTGACTCGGTGCTGCATGCCGCTCTTCCTGCAGTCCATGCCTCTCGCTTCCTCGCCGCCCAGTCCAGCTTCCTCATGCCTGCCATGGTGCGCCTCCTTCCTGCAATCAGTTCGTTCGGTTCGGCCCCCCCTGCTGACATTGCGAAACGAAAACTGCGCAGTCGCCGACCATGACCGAGGGCAGCATCTCCGAGTGGAAGGTCAAGGAGGGAGAACCGTTCGCGGCGGGCGATGTCCTCCTCTCGGTCGAGACGGACAAGGCTGCCATTGACGTCGAGGCCCAGGACGACGGCATCATGGGAAAGATCCTCGTGAGTTTTAGCACCCCTCCCTGGCAGGGCAATTCCTGGCACTCTGGGCCGAAAGGCAGCAGAGCAGGAGTTTCTGATCCCTGGGAAGCGAGGCTAAAATCTCTGCGCGCTCCTCCGCAGGTTGGGAACGGTGCGGCGGGTGTCCCGGTCGGCAAACTGATCGCCATCCTCGCCGAAGAGGGCGACGACCTCTCGAGCATCGAGATCCCCTCTGAAGAATCGACCGCCTCCTCAGCCGCTTCTGCCTCTTCGAGCACTCCCGCCACCCCTTCCGACGCGCCGACCCCTTCCCCCGCCACTCCCTCCGCGACTCCCTCCGCCGTCCATTCCTCCTCCCACCCTCACCACGACAAGCCCCTCCTCCCCTCGGTCCTGCGCCTCTTGGTCCTGAACAACATCGACGACGCCAACGTCATCAAGGGGACGGGTCACCATGGAGTGTTGACCAAGGGGGACGTGCTCGCTTATTTGGGCAAGATTAGTAACCCGAGGGGATCCCTCCCGGAGGACAAACCGCACGGGAACCACCCGGCCAACTACTACACCGCGACACCAAAGGATGTGAGTCCTCCCTTCACCCACCCACCCCTCTTGCCCGCCCGCCCGCCGCTGATGTTTGCCATTCCCGAGCTGCAGGTCAAGAAACCAGTCGAGATCCAACTCGACGGTCGGACGATCCGTCGCATGATCGCCACCGGTCTCGGAACCGCTGCGACTCCCAAGCCCGCGTCCCCCATCGCCCCGACTCCCTCCTCTTTCTGTGAGTCCTGCCTTCCTTTCCCCTTTCCCATTTCCCCCTTGCCGTATAGAATAACTTGATCCTGACTCGTGTGTCCCCGTTGTTCGCAGCCTTTGACTCCATCCTCGACGACTACCTCCCCCCCGCCAAGCGCTCCACCTCCCCCTCTGGCTCGGCCGTCCCGCCCCCACCGGCGGCCGCATCCGGCAACGCCTTTGACGCCTTCCTCGGCTTGTAACGCCGTTCGAAGAGCTCCTGACTGGTCCAGTCCGTTCCCTCCCTTCCCCCCCTCTTGCGTGCGTGCTTTGGTTCCTGTGTAATTGTTCTGGTGCATAGATAGAAGAACTTCCCTCCCTGTGGAATCAAAGACACATAGATTCTCTTCCGCTTGCGGTCGTCGTACGCGAGAGAGTAGAGGGAGCACGGTCTTGGCTTTCGGAACCGCCTTCTCAATCGTGCTCCGAAGAGTGCGCCACGGGGAGGATAGCTCGTCACCCGCATTGCTACCTACACGGTCAGTTAAGAAGCAAATTGTGAAAATGAAGCGATCGGATAGAAAGAACGACTTGGGCATGGAGGAGAGTGGTGGTGAATCTACGGTTCAGAAATGTGAAGAAGAGTGAATCAGACGACAGCCGCCTTCCGAGTTCAGACCGCGTGCTGCTCATTCGTAGGAAGAGCTGCAGCAGTGGAGAGCTCCAGCCGGAACTGGACCGACTCGCGTGGCGTATGCAGCTCGATTCCAGATTTGCCACCTCCCGAAGCCGGTTCAGCTTGTTCGCCCTTGACGCCAGTGCTACCCCCGATAGCGGTCGAAGAGGAAAGGTTGTCGTCCTCCCCGTCGACGCGACGTTCTTGCTGGATCGCGACGTGCACGGGAGGAAGTTTGGACGGTCCGAGCCCTTTGAGACGGCACGTGTTGACGGTTTCGTCAAAGGAGAGCGAGCCGTGAGGGTCGCGGGCGTTGCATGTCGCGATGAAAGTGCCGAGGTCTGCGCAGTCCGGCATGAGGATGAGTCCGTGTCAAGCTCGAAAAGTCGGCCTTGACGCAAGGGGGAACGCACAGATCTTGGACGAGCAAAAGCCGAGGTAGAGGAAACCGAGGCCGGTGTGTACGCGATAATGCAAGCACACGATCGCCAGCTGAAACAGAGTGGAAGGTGTGTTCGTTTGCATTATCTTGCGAGGTACCTGCGACCAATTTCTGTGCACAAAGCCGAGTCAAAGACCGTTTGCATTGGTAAAAGGAATAGAAGGAGAAATGATCAGGCAACTCACACTTCACCGGACAGCGGACACTTTGGCTGCATGTACCACAGGATCCCGAGCCTGTAGTGCTCAGAGTCAGCGGTCGTCGAGCTGTCTCGCGGAATCGCAGAGTGACAGTCGGCTGTACAGGGTTGCAAGATCTGCCCGTCGTCGCCGTCAAACGGTCGAGCCGCGCTCAGCTTTGTCACTCTTTCACTTAACAAGGTCGAATACCCCGGACTGACCAGTAGCCAATGCGCTTGCCATCCAGGGCGAGATATAATGTCTGCGGCAACAGCGTGCAATGAGCACGATGAAGTGGCCTTGATTGGCCTTGAGGTAAACTCACGTGAGATGCTCGAACGCGGCGACGATGTCGCTGTGCTGCGAGCAATAGTGCGCGATGTAGAGGCTGATGCCCAGGTTGGCGTTGATCACGAGCCCGATTGGGATACAAATGATCCAGTTCCTCCTGCTGAGGAAAAAAAGCCGGGCGAGGTAAAAGCTTTGGACCGCCCACGCCGTAGTTCCCAAGCTGGGGGACTCGTAGACGCTCAGTACAGCGGATTCAGCTCTCTTCTGTTGCGGAATGAATGTACAAGATGCAGAACGAGGTCACTTGCCACGGCAGCTGCGCCAGATCAATTGGCCTCATAAAGTCGCTGACCGCCCACTGCACGCTTGCTAGAGTCAGGACAAGCTGTGGATATCTGTAGGGAATTGTTCCTGTACTGACGCGATAGGCCCAAGTGCAATTGATCGCGGTGTCTGCGAAGGCATAGACTGCGCTCAAGACGACCGCCGCTCGGACGTACCACGCGTCTGCACCAAAGATGGCCCAGTAGCGAGCGACCAAGCTCAGCAGCAGCCCGCAGGTCACACAGGAGAGGCAACTGCCGAGTAGCTGCAGGAAGGGTCGTGGGGAACTCAGTCGCTGCAAGGAAAGGTCGCTCTCCCGTCCGCCGTGGTGGGCCCAAAAAGAAAGCGATCATGTCCGTCGCGAGCTTACAACAGGCGCCACAGTAGCATGCACGCGCAGCTCAGCATGATCGCCCATCATCCTTCAAGTGTGTGTGAAGCTGAGAGAGAGACGGTTCCGTCAGCCGGACAAACGCCGGAAAGAGGAGCCTTGGTCGACGCGAGGGAGCACAAGGGCGACTCGGAGGAGGCCCCTGCGCAAGATCGGTCGACGCCGCTTGATTTTGGGAGACCGGGCATGATAAGCGCCAGCAAGCCAAGCGACATCTAGACACGAGTTTCATGAGAAAGTCGAGCGAAGAGTCGAGCTTGGTTTTCCTGGAGGCACCGAAATCATAGCCGCCTCCCGAGATGCGAAGTCGGAGTCGATGCATCCATAATCGCCATATTGCAGATTAGACAACAAATACACGTGCATATGAAGGATGACCCAGGTACAAGAACCCATGGACCCCGCGAACTCTAGACCTTCTCGTCGCCGGCATCGCTCGAAGACGTCTTTTCGAGGTGCTCGAGGTCGGCCGTCGGCTTGAGGTAGCTCTGGCCGTGCTCGGCTGCGACGTCGTGCTCGCGTCGGAGCTCGTCCATGACGATCTTGTTGGCGTTCCAGGTGTTCTTCTGAGCCCAGAGGCGGTCCATCTCCTCGAGCGGGATGTTGCGAGTTTCGGGGAGGAGGAGGCAGATGTACGGGATCGAGAGGACCTGCATCGCGCCGAAGAAGAGGTAGACGCCGTAGCCCGAGTGGCCCATGTTGAGGAACATGGTCGGAGTCGCACGAGAAATGACAAAGTTCCCTGTTCAGGCGGAAGAGCGCGAAGTCAGCCGTCGCTCAAGAAAAAGGCTCGCTCCGTGCGCGAGGTCTCACAGAGCCAGTTCGAAGTCGCAGCGAAGCACTGAGTGACCTGGCGAACGGCGCCGGGGAAGGACTCGGCGTTGACGACCCACGGAGTTCCCTGAAAAGAGGCGGAAGATCGTCAGCGGCGTCACTCACAGCCAACGCCGGGAAGCGGCTCCGAGACTCACATTCCACGAGACAGCGTAGAAGGCGGTCCACAGGTAGAAGAAGAACATGGCAGCCTTGCCGCCGGGCGGGAGAGTGGGAGTCGGGTTTCGCGCCGGGTCCTTGATGTTGTTGTAAGCAGCGATGGCAAACATGGACAGGGCGCCGCCGACCGAGCCGACCAAGAGCTGCAGATCCGGGTGTCAGTTCGGGACAATCTGTCTGTCGGATTGTGGGCACAATGAAAACTCACGATTCCGCGACGGCCGTAGCGGTCGATGACGAAGAAGCACCAGACGAGAGCGAGAGCGGTCTTGATGACGCCGAAGACGCCGGTGGTGAGCAGCGAGGTGTTGGTACCGGCGACACCGATCGACTTGAAGATAGTGGGGGAGCTAGAGAGGGATCATTCGCGAGGTCAGCGGCAAGAAACTTGATGGATGCAGGAAAAGTGGGAAGACGCACTAGTAGTTGATGGCGTTGATGCCGGTTCCGTTCTGCCACATGAAGAGGAGGGTGGTGATGATCATGCGACGGAACAAGAAGCCCTTGCCGAGGACCTGGCGGAATGGCGCCCAGAAGCCGGTACCAACGGCGGTGCGGTCGTGCTCGACCTGGATGTCGATCTCGTTCATTTCGGAGATGATGTACGGGTCCTCGGGCGAGAGCTTGCGGATGTAGCAGAGGTTCTTGATCGCCTCGGCGCGGCGGTCACGCGAGATGAGCCACCGGGGCGACTCGTGGATGAAGAAGGGGATGCCGAGGGCGAACATGCCGCCGGGGATGAGCCTGCGGAGGGAATGCTTATCAGGACGCGTCAACCGGCTTCCAAACAGTCATTCGTACTTACTGGACTGCGAAGGGGATGAGCCACTGCTTGCGCGAAGCCGCAATGTGCTGCGTGACACCGTAGTTGATCCAGAAACCGACGAGACCACCGACTGCGGAGCGGCAGCAAAGCGCGTCAGCGGCTGATTCCGCCTCGGAATGAGTTCGAGAACAACGCACTCTGCCATCCAATCTCGTACATGCCGATGAGCTGACCGCGGATCGCCGGAGGAGCGATTTCCGAGATGTAAAGCGGAGTCAGGTTCGAAGCGGCGCCGATTCCGAGGCCGGCAACGATACGGCCGCCGTAGATCGGACCGAGACCGCGTGCGCCATCAGCGGCAAGCATCTGAGCGACCAACCAGTGCGTCAGTACTTGGAAGCGTGCGAGCATCGGCGAAGATTGGCAGGGTGGCAACGAGAGGAAACGAGAAAAACTCACGACGCCGGCGCCGAGGATAAAGACGAGGGACGAGACGAGGAGACCCATCTTGCGACCAAAGATCTGACCGAGCGGGTAGCCGAGAAGCGATCCGAAGAAGCAGCCGCCCTGGTAGGTCGAGACGATGTTGGCAGAGATGGCAGCGAACTGCTTCGACGTCTTGGTCGTGAGACCGAACTCGGACTTGAACGACCCGAGTGCCATCGAGGTACCGATGAAGGCCGAGTCGTATCTGCAGACGTCCGGGACGGAACGCAAGAGTCAGTTTCGCGAAAAGCGCCACCCGCCACCCAGGGGAATTCGGATACGGCGGCGCATGAACCAACGTACCCGATCATGATAGCAGCCGTAGCTGCCACGATGGCGCATGAGTATACTCGCCAGTTGTAGACCGCCTTGGGCGTTGGGCGGTCCTCGATTCGAGCGAACAGGTTGACCATGGCGACGGCGATGAGCTTCGGAGTTTATGAGAGTGGCGGTGGGGGGGAGCGCTGATACTCGGCGCCTATAAGCTGTACGGTCGGAGCCGGCGACGCCTGCAGTCGAAGGCGAAAGGAGGGAGCGGGCTGACTATGGAAGCGGAGACCCGCAGGCTAGCGTGGAGTGATAGACCGAAAGGCGCGAGGGGCTCAAGGTCGGAGTTGGAAAGGATGCGGAGAGAAGGAGGAGAACCGCAGCTGCGAGTTTGGAGAAAGAGCTGAAAATGGAATGAGGGGGCACGGGGGCGCGCGTAGAAAGCTGGGGGCGGCCTTGCTGCTGCAGCTGGGCCCAGCGTTCTCGGCTACGGGGGACTCCTCATTTGATCGAGCCTGTGAGCGTGGCCGCCATGTTACTGATTCGCGGACGAAGACCGCGGCAAAGGGTTTAAAGCGGCGTCGAGGCCAGCTCGGAGACTGCAGAAAAGCTGCCGAGCTCAGGCGCGGCGGGGTAGATCTTCGGATTCTCAAGTGGGGGGCCGCCTCGGAGGACTTGGAAACCGGCGTTGAAAGTTGAGCCGCCGGTTTTTTGCGCTGCTTCCTCGAGAATTGCCGGCTCACCACCGGTCAATTGGCATCAAGCAGTCCTCTGCGCGGCATTTCCCTAGCAGTGTATGGAATGATCCCTGCATGAATGACTGATTCCGAATGCTGTCCTGCGATGCGGTCGGGCCCGGGCGGGCGCGATCGAAAAGATGAATTTTCGGGCAGACAGCTTGCTTGCGCTGTGGCCGCACGCCATGATCTTGACCTTTGAAGTTCCGTCAATGCACATAGCTCTCGTCACCCGCATGCTGAGAAAGTCGTCCCGGAAGCGCGACAAGCTGAAGCCGACCCGTCGTGTTCGTGCTGTCGAGAGCAGTCGGGGCGCTCGGCTGGCGATTCGAAGAGATCGGGCGGATCTGCCTGCGCGTAAAGGTACATGCCGCAGCTTACAGTCCGCAGCAGCATCGTTCGAAGGGGACGCTAGGGGAGCGCGCCGATGAACCATCGCTGCATGCAGGGCCGGGATCATCGACGAGGGCGTTCGGTTCATACGTTGGCAGTGGCGGGAGAAAGAGCGTGGCGTTCCCTGGATGAGCGAGGTAATGGGCCGTATGCTTGGTCCGCATGTAGCTAGTCGTTCAACGTTCGGCGGTGACATGGAACTCTCCAGCATAGAGCCGTCTCGTCCGTACGCCTAGCCGCGACGTCGGTGTCCCTCGAATGGCGTAGCCGCGCAGTCGGACGAGGTTGGTCCGTCCTGGTCGGCACTCTAGCAAGTGCATGCACGCAGCCGTCGTTTCTCTGAGCTCTTTCGGCAGTAGAGCGCGTGCGGCGGTTGAGGAGAGCAGGAATGGGTCTGGTCGCTTCGACGCTGGAGCTCGCGCTAGAGCGGGAGGAGCACCACAAGAGGACGAACTGAAGTGAGCTAGTATCGTACGAGCCGTGCACAATTGGGGCGTGTGCGTGCAGGGGCACGAAGGTGGCAGAAGTCGAGTCGATTGACACGCGCTTCTTTGAGCGTCGTTCGACTCGGCCCAGCTCTCTCTCTCTCTACTAGGACCGACTTGACTGAGATCTGTGTTCCGATACACGAACTGCCAAGCACAACCTGCTTCTGCAGCCCTCGAGAAACGCTCGGTCGAGCCGTCAAATCTTTCGCTCGTTCGATCACTTCAGCCTCGACTTTTTGGCCACCGCCGTTTGCACCTCGACACGCGCGCAGGATGTCGCCAAGTACTACAGGTGCACCAAGGATACCGTCTGCCGACCCACAGGTGCGCTTCATTCGCCCCCACACCCTCGCGATCTGCAGCTGCTCACGCCCCTCCTCCGCTCTCGCCGCCAGATCGCCGCCAGCAAGAAACACGACATTGCCATCGTCGGCGCAGGCATTCTCGGTCCCGTGTTGGCCTACGGACTCGCCAAATCAGGTCGATCCGTCCTCCTGCTCGATCGGGACTTGTCCGAACCGGACCGCATCGTCGGCGAGTTGCTCCAACCGGGAGGGTGCCTCGCCCTCCAGAGACTCGGCATCGACGACACCCTCGACGGGATCGATGCTGTGCCCTGTGAAGGGTACCAGGTCTTTTGGGGCGATCAGTCGGTCCCGATCCCGTACCCCGAAGAGAGCAAGACGATGCGGTGGAGCGACGGCACCGACGCGCGGAAACAAGAGGGTCGCAGCTTCCACCACGGCGCCTTCGTCCAGAGCTTGAGGAGGAAAGCGTGTGATGTCCAAGGGATCGACCTCGTCGAAGCGACCGTGAACGAGTTGCTCGAGGACGAAGAGGGCACCATCATCGGCGTTAAGGCGACGCCGCGCAAATCGAGCCAAGAGGAGCAAGGCGCAGCGACAGATTCAGAACCGCTCGAGTTTAAAGCGAGCCTCACCATCGTCGCCGACGGCTGTATGTCCAAGTTCCGACGCGCCCTCTTGCCCGCGCACGTCACGCCCATCACGCGCTCCCACTTTGTCGGTCTCGTCCTCGAGGACGCAGACTTGCCGTCTCCCCACCACGGTCACGTCATCCTCGGCAAGCGCGACCTCGCCTCCTCTCCGCCACCGTCCTCTGAGAAGAGCGACGACTCGGAAGGAGAAGCGCCTTCGCTCGGCCCCGTCCTCGTGTACCAACTCGCGACGCACGAGACGCGCATGCTCGTCGACATTCGCGGCTCGAAACTGCCTCCGCAGCGTCAACTCGCCTCCTTCCTGCGCGAGCACGTCACGCCCGTCTTGCCCTCGTCGATCGTCCCCTCGTTCGAACAGGCGCTCGCAAAATCACAATCGGGCGACAAGGCGTACCGGCTCCGATCAATGCCCAACTCGTACCTGCCGCCGTACCCGCAAGGTCGAGATGCCAAGGGTGCCTTCCTCGCCGGTGACTCGCTCAACATGCGTCACCCTCTCACGGGAGGTGGCATGACGGTCGCTTTCAACGACGCCGTCCTGCTCACCCAGTTGCTCGGTGGCGGCGCGGCGGTCGGGGACGTGCAAGGGGACGAGCGAGGTCCGGTCGACCTGGAACACTGGCATCAAGTGACGGAGCGATTGGAAGAGTGGCACTGGAAGCGGAAGAACGTCGCCAGTTGCATCAACGTGCTCTCGATGGCACTGTACTCGCTCTTCGGCGCCGACGGTGCGTCCCTAGAGACTCCCTAGCTCCTTCTTGCGGAATACTGATACACCTCCCGCGCAACAGACGAGAACCTCGAAGTGCTCAAGACGGGGTGCTTCAAGTATTTCGAGCTCGGCGGCGACTGCATCCAGGGCCCGGTGTCGCTCCTGTCAGCGTGCGTCATTCTCTTCATCTCGTCTGCAATGCTCGCTTCTCGTACTGAACTACCGGATCCTCACAGGCTGCGACCTTCGCCCGCTCTCCTGTTCTACCACTTTTTCCGCGTCGCCTTCTACTCCATCTACTGCCTCTTCACTTCGCCGCTCGCGTCGAGGTCACCGGGTCACAAGCCGCCGGTGTGGCAGTACCCCGAATTGACGCTGCGGTCCTTCAAGGTCTTTTGGACGGCGTGCCTCGTCTTCCTGCCCGTCTTGTGGGGAGAGGTGCAGATGTAACAGTCTCGTCTGTTTCCGCTCTTCGTCTGTTTCTTACGCATGCCGCACATAGACTCCTTTTCTGGCACAAACTCTCTTTTCGTAATTATCCTGCAAAGGACGGCAGATCTCGAGTATCCCGTGTCATGGTCAAGATGCGATGCAGAGGGAAGGGCCCGTACCAAAGCCTACAGGCGAGCTACGCGCGAGAAGAGGCCAATCTAAGGTAGGCGAGGTCGAGAATGTGTACAACACGAAGTTGCTAGGGATATAGGACATCTAAAAAGGGCGGAAGGATCCCGTCTATGTACACCCAAAAATGCAAGCCGGTTTCCCAGAGTCTCATTCTATGAATAGCGAGAGTCAGTAAGCCGCCTCGCGACTACAAAGCCGACGGGTGATTACGTACACTTCTTCAAGTGAGCCCGCTCGTAAGCCTGAGTTGCAGCGAGGTGCAGTCCCTTCATGCCGCGCTCTGCATGCTGCTGCGGGACGAGCTTGCCCTCGTCGTTCAAGCTGTCGTTGAAGACCTCGAGACTCCACGGTCCGGAGTAACCGGTCGCGATGACAGCATCGGAGAACCGATCGACGGGGAGGTAGGCGCCGAGGGAGCGTTCGAGGGGGAAGAGGCGGTGAGAGCGAGACCAGGGTCGGAGGCGAGGCACGGAGGGATCGGTTGGGGGCGTCATCGGCGGAGACATGAAGGCGGCGTCGGCGACTTGGTACAAGAAGATCTGAGGAATGAGAGCATGTTTAGTTGTCAGTTAACGGGTGACACGGGAAGGGAGAGCGCCGAGACAGACCTTGTCACCGGGGACTCGCTGCACGAGCTCGTTCATGCTGCGTTCGAGTTGGGCGTCGACATCGTCCGATCTCCGCCCGGAAGGCGAGTACGGATCTGCCCAGTCGCGGGCGAGGGCGTTGAACGAGTCGAGGCAAAGTCCGAGATTCGGTCGGTTCGCGTATTCGACGACTTCCCACGCTTGCTGCCATTGGGAGCGATGCGTCGCAAAGGAGAGCGCCTCGTACATGACCCGGATCGGAGGATTGTAGGTCGCCGCGAGGTCCGCGAGCCAGCCCAAGTCCGCCGCCACCTTTTCTAATGAACCGGTCGTCTCGGTCGCCGGAGCTGCGTTCGAACAGCACAGAACGAGGTCGGTGCCGAGTATGGGCATGACGTCCAAGATTCCCTTTGCGTGCTTGCGCGCCTTTTGCTCCTTCTCCGGATCGAGCCACCCTTCAAAGTTGCGAAGCGGTTGGTAGCAACTGATCTCGACGCCCTCGTCGCGGCAAACTTTGGCCAGCTCGTGGGCGGCGGCTCGACTCGCAGCGTCTCCTTCCTCGCAGGGCAGCGCGTATCCGTTGCTCCGCGCGTACGAGTCGCGGTAGTGCTCCCAATCGAGGTCGAACAGCTCGACAGAGGAAAATCCAGCTTCGGCTGCGGCGCGGATCTTGTCCTCGAGGGCGTGGTGCTCGCAGCTGCCGAGCGACAGGGTGGCGATCCCGAGGGGTGGGAGGAGCTGCGTCGGTGCCATCGCAGGCGGAGTGGACGGGAGCGAAGTCGGCGGCGAAGGAGACATGGTGATGAGGTTTGCGCGTGTCGCACCGAGTCGGTTTCACTTTGCGAAGGTCAAGTTGGGCTGGCGGCACTCGAGCGAACGACAGAGGCAGGCCAACAGAGCGTCGCAAGGTGTGGTGGCAGCAGCTTGTCTTTGTGCAAGGTCTCGTGAGCGGTTAGCTTTGCCTCGCTCGGCTCTGCGCTGATTGCTCTGGCGGACGGACACCCGGAGCTGGGCGCGTTGAAAGTTGATCCGCCCAGGCGTCCGCTCGAAAACGTTGAGCGCCGCAAAATGACAAGTTTAGCTCGAGGGGAGGTGCCACGTCATCCCCGGATCCCAGATTTCGCTCCGCTCCGGGCGAAGCGGCGGCCCCAAAAAGGTGGAGTCGATGCGGCCCACGCTTCGAAAGATCTGTCGAGACGACGACTAGGCGCTCGGCGAGTTCCATCTCCCTTTCCGGCCAGCTCTTTCCCGCTGCTATCGACCAGCACCTACACACGCCTGCGCCTCCGCGACGGATTGCGCCGCGCCCTGCTCCTCGACACCAGACTCAACATCTCGCGCTTGATCTCTTCGAGCAGAGACCTGCCCAGCCCGCTCCGTCCCCCG
This sequence comes from Rhodotorula sp. M30-05A-2, assembly GCA_023628275.1. Classification (NCBI taxonomy): domain Eukaryota; kingdom Fungi; phylum Basidiomycota; class Microbotryomycetes; order Sporidiobolales; family Sporidiobolaceae; genus Rhodotorula; species Rhodotorula sp. M30-05A-2. The sequence goes on along the minus strand of JAMALC010000004.1, from coordinate 72,574 downwards.
TTCGACCGCGGATTCAGCCCCGACCAGGCCGACAGCTTATAGGCGCCGAGCATCAGCGTTACACACACCACCGCCGCTGAACCTCACTGCCGTTGATCCGCCGCCATGGTCAATCTGTTCGCTCGCATCGAGGACCGCCCGACGCCCAAGGCGGTCTACAACTGGCGGGTGTACTCATGTGAGTGCCATTCAGCATATGTATGCCCTCGACCGGACCGAACTGACGGCGCCAAACACCAGGCGCTATCGTCGCCGCCACCGCCGCCATCATGATCGGGTCAGTTTCTTTGACTCGTTTTCCCGCGACGTTGCTCCCCATCGACGGACCACTGACGTCCGCTCGGACAACATATCCAGCTACGACTCGGCCTTTATCGGTACCTCGATGGCACTCGGGTCGTTCAAGTCCGAGTTTGGGCTTACGACCAAGACCTCGAAGCAATTCGCCGACATCTCTGCCAACATCGTCTCGACCTACCAGGGCGGCTGCTTCTTCGGATCGCTTCTCGGGTACCCGCTCGGTCAGATCTTTGGTCGCAAGATGGGTCTCCTCGTCTCGTCCCTCGTCTTTATCCTCGGCGCCGGCGTCGTGAGTCTTTCGTTTTCTCTCGTTGCCACCCTGCCAATCTTCGCCGATGCTCGCACGCTTCCAGGAATTGACGTACTCGTTGATCGCACAGATGCTTGCCGCTGATGGCGCTCGTGGGCTCGGTCCGATCTACGGCGGCCGTATCGTTGCCGGACTCGGAATCGGCGCCGCTTCGAACCTGACTCCGCTTTACATCTCGGAAATCGCTCCTCCGGCGATTCGCGGTCAGCTCATCGGCATGTACGAGATCGGATGGCAGAGTGCGTTGTTCTCGAACTCCTCCCGAGGCGGATTCAGCCGCTGACGCGCTTTGCTGCCGCTCCGCAGTCGGTGGTCTCGTCGGTTTCTGGATCAACTACGGTGTCACGCAGCACATTGGGGCTTCGCGCAAGCAGTGGCTCATCCCCTTCGCAGTCCAGTAAGTACAAGTGACTGTTTGGAAGCCGGTCGACGCGTCCTGATAAGCATTCCCTCCGCAGGCTCATCCCCGGCGGCTTGTTCGCTCTCGGTATTCCCTTCTTCGTTCGCGAGTCGCCGCGATGGCTCATTGCACGCAACCGTCGCGACGAGGCGATCAAGAACCTCTGCTACATCCGCAAGCTCTCGCCCGAAGACCCGTACATCATCAGCGAGGTCAACGAGATCGACATCCAGGTCGAGCACGACCGCACCGCCGTCGGTACCGGGTTCTGGGCGCCGTTCCGCCAGGTGCTCGGCAGGAGCTTCTTGTTCCGCCGTATGATTATCACCACTATGCTGTTCATGTGGCAAAACGGAACCGGCATCAACGCCATCAACTACTAGTGCGTCTTCCAGCCTTTCTCCCTTTCATCAAGATCTTTGCCGCTGACCTCTCGAATGATCCCTCTCTAGCTCTCCTACTATCTTCAAATCGATCGGCGTCACCGGCACCAACACTTCGTTGCTCACCACTGGTGTCTTTGGCGTCATCAAAACTGTCCTCGCTCTCGTCTGGTGCTTCATCGTCATCGACCGTTACGGCCGTCGCGGAATCGTAAGCGCCGTATCGTGTATACTTTGGATGGCATGTCAGTTACTGACGTGGCATGCCCTCGAACAGCTCCTCGTCGGTGCCGCCGGCGGTGCCGTCTCCATGTTTGCGATCGCGGCGTACAACAACATCGAGGACCCGGCCAACAACCCGACTTCGTCTCTCCCGCCCGGCGGCAAGGCTGCCATGTTCTTCTTCTACCTGTGGACCGCCTTCTACGCCGTCTCGTGGAACGTGAGTATTACGTCCTCAACTCCGGCGCTGAAGCAAGCCGTTTGCTGACGGTCCCTTTGCGCTTCCAGGGCACCCCGTGGGTCGTCAACGCCGAGTCCTTCCCCGGTGCTGTCCGCCAGGTTACTCAGTGCTTGGCTGCTACCTCCAACTGGCTCTGTGAGTCGTCGCACACCGAACGTGTCCCTGCTGGAGCGACAGCTGACCTTACCTCGAACCGCAGGGAACTTTGTCATTTCTCGTGCGACTCCGACCATGTTCCTCAACATGGGCCACTCGGGCTACGGCGTCTACCTCTTCTTCGGCGCGATGCAGGTCCTCTCGCTCCCGTACATCATCTTCCTCCTCCCCGAGACGCGCAACATCCCCCTCGAGGAGATGGACCGCCTCTGGTCGCAGAAGAACACCTGGAACGCCAACAAGATCGTCATGGCCGAGCTCCGGCGCGAACATCAACTCGCCGCCGAACACGGTCAGAACTACCTCAAACCGACCGAGGGCGTCCAGGCCGAGCAGATCGAGGACGCTTCAGATGTCACGAAGCAGAGCGATGAGGAGAAGGTTTGATATGGCGGGTTGTTCTTGGCCGCGACGCGCACGGATTGCTAGAGATATGAATACAGTATAGAGGCAGACTATGCCCGCGACGAAATAAAGGTGTAACGTTCAACTATCGCAGGTCCGCGGGCCGGTGCGCAGCGAGGAAAAGTGTTGCAGAGAAGTATTATTCGGGTGTGCGAGCGTGTGTAGCGCTGAGAGTTCATTGGCGTGCCTTGAGGAGCAGACTGCCGGAATGCGGCGTGCACGAGTGCGTGCATACCTGAGCCAGGCTTCCATGGATTTAGTCGGACATAGATGGCAAGTCCAGCTGCGTGTCGAGGAGCCTCGTCTTCTCCCGCCGAAAGCTCGTCACCGCCCACTGACTGGCCGTGCAAGGGAGCCCGAGAAGACAATGGCTCACGCGAACGAATCGACCGACTCAGCCGACGAGATCCCGCCGCTCGCGTTCGACTCGGAGGAGGAACTGCGCGCTGTTTTGGATCGACTCCGCGGCGACCTGGAGGGCCGCGTCGAGCAACAGGCAGCTGGAAAAGTCGTCGACAAGGGCAAAGGAAAGGGCAAGGCGCTGCCCGAGTCGGAGCACGACCGCAAACTCGCGAGCGACCTCGTCCTCAAGGTCAGTCAACTTTCTGGTTCCGGCGAGGCATTCTAAGGCCGATTGGGACAAGGGCGGGGACACACTGTACACGGCGCTCTTGACAGCGTCGTACGGTGTGCGAACAGGCAGAGACCTCTACGCATGCGACTCGGGGTTCGCTGACCTCCTTTATGCCTGCCCCACAGGACTTCTACGCCAAAATGGAAGCCATCATCGTCCAGAACTGTACCATCACAGGCCTTTCCTGGTCTGAATACCAGCGCAAGAAGCGAAAAGGCGGTGCGTGATAGTTGGCAGGGGCTTGGCCATCCCTGCGAGACTCCAGACGCTGACACCCCTCCTCGTCTCGCTAGACCTCGGCAAGACGCAGCCGTTCGACGACAACCTGCATCAGCGAGTACTCAAGTACCAGAACGACCTTTTCGACGCAAGAGAGATCAATGCCCGGGAACGCGTCGACGCGCCCGCACGAACAGCACAGGTGAATTGCCGCACTCACTTCGCCACTTTTTTGCAAATCCATGGGGTCGTGCGCAAAGACTGACGCTGTCCACATGTACAGTATGTCGAAGAGATCCTACGCTTGGACACGAAGCATGCGGAACAGCTCGAGCAGGCTCGCATTGAGGTGCCCGACGAGATTGCGCTTGCAAGACCGCGCTCGCGGAAGAGCCTGGGAGGTGCCGGTGAGAGCCCAACGAATCCTCCCCAATGCATTCGCAGCGAGTGCCTACATCTTTCATCGCTTGCAGGAGACGCGCCTTCGGCGGCACAGGCTCAAGAGAATTACGAAGAAGGCAGAGCTTCTCTCGAAAAACTGCTCGCGGTCAGTCATTTTCCCTGCTCTCAGATTCTCCGGGAGCCCGTAGCAGCACAGTCTCACATCAGCCTTCTTCATACAGGATGTCCCGAAACTTGCTTCCGCAGCAGAAGAGGCGCGAAAAGTTGCCCTCGACGCCGCGAATCTCCGATGAAACCCCGCCTCATCCATGGAAATGTCTGTATACTCCATCTCTCTCCTGTCTTGCATTCGTACGTGTTGTCGTCTTCCTGATTTCGCCGGAGTGCCAGATGCTGCGCAAGCAAACGCCGCGCCGGCGGCGGCAAAACGGCCTTTGCGGAAGGAGATTGAGTGCCCCGTAGCCCCACTTGGGACAAACTCCTTCCGATCGGGCCCTGCAGCACGGTCACCGCGAGGAGGACTTCGGCACGCGCTAGGATTTCGTTGATACCGCCGGCGCCGCTCCTCAAGATGGCTCTCACCCCTTTCGACTGTCCTCAAACTTCAGCCTGCTCTGCACCGGGCTCTGATCCTCGGCTCTGCGCTTGTTACCTGCCAAAATGTCGACTTCAAAGGAGGACAAGTGGTCTGCTGAGCGCTACAACTCGAATGCGAGCTTCGTGTACTCGTCTGCGTACACGAGTCCGACGCTGGACCTCTTGTCGGCGCAACCTGGCGTGAGTCTTCACCGAGCCGGGAGCTCTCACTCCAGAATGATGCCGCTTCGCCGCTGACCTAGAACAAGTGCGCCTACCACAGGAGCGGATTTTCGACCTCGGCTGCGGCTCGGGAGAACTCACTCTAGCGGCGCTGCTGCCCGCGGTGCAGCCGAACGGCAGCATCGTCGGATTCGACGCCTCCCCCGATTTGCTCGCCAAAGCCCGTTCCAATGCGGCGTCCTCGCCTCTCTCCGACAATACCTCAGCACCTGTTACATGGATCGAAGGCGATGGGCACGACTTGGAGAAGTCGGAAGAGAAAGGGGGCTTCGACGCTGTTTTCTCGAACGCGGCGCTGCATTGGATGAAACGCGACCCGGCGCAGGTGGTCCGCGGCGTGTACGGCCTGCTAAAGCCAGGCGGGCGCTTTGTTGGAGAGGTATGTGGAGACAACAGCTGTACTCTTACGCTAGACCGAGATCAGAGACTGATGCCCCGCACTGAAACAGATGGGTGGCGCGATGAACATGATTGGCGTCCGGTCGGTTCTGCACACGGTGCTGGACGAGCACGGCGTCGATGCCGCCGCTGTGGACCCTTGGTTCTTTCCGACTCCGGCGCAGTACAGTGCTATTCTACAGGCGGCCGGCTTTCGGGTCGAATCTTGCGGTACGGAAACCCTCCAACGGGCGCTATCTCGTGTGCGAGCAGGCACTGACGCTCACCTCGCTCCGACAGATCTCATTCCGAGGCCTACGCCGCTACCCGAGACTGGACTCGCAGGCTGGCTCGACACGTTCGCGTTCGCGTTCCTCGACGCCTTGCCAGCGACGGTCGACGGCGAGCAAGTCAAGGCCGAGGTGTGCCGCCGCCTCGAGGTCGACATGAAGCATGGCGAGCAGTGGACGACGATGTATGTTCGGCTGCGGTTCAAAGCCTGGAAAGAGTAGAATGAGAGACTTGGGAATCAACTCGAGATTGGGGTACTGCTTTCAGTGTCGTCTAGACAAGTTATGCTTCATGGTAGAATGGGGGCCTACGTCAGAGAGAGGAAAGGGTGAACAAGATGTTTCGTCGGAAGTTGTATGGTACGTCAGGTATCGGCAGGAGAGGAAAAACAAAAACAGGGGAGGTGCGAAGCGACCAGATGCGCCGACAGGGGAAGGGAAAGGAATCTATGTATACGGTAGTGGTGGCGACAATCAAGCCGATACACGAATTTCGGTTACAAGCGGCGCAGCGTGCGTCAAGCGTTCGTAGGCGCGGACGTCAATGTCGGCGTCGTTCGCTCCGACTTCGAGGACCGTCTCGCCGGACAAGAGGTCGACCTCTTCGCAGTACGCCGGTGGTGCATCGCGGAGTTGCGCCTCGCGCTCTTCGTCTCGTCGAGTGAGAGTGGGCGGGCGCGGGACGGTCAGGAAGTAGATGTTGGCCTCGAGGGCGACGGGGAGTGGATACGGGAGATCGAGCAGAGACGGCGGGAACTCGGTGTGCGACGGTCGGACGACGTGACTGCACATGCGCACATAGTATGAGTATAAACGGCGACTCGTCGAATGTTCCGAGAGATAACGATAAGACGCACCTCTTCTTGCCGGATTTCAGGAGCGTCTTGACGCGGGCTTTTGGCACCGCCGCGGCCCTGCACCACCCGAGAGCCTTTCGGAGTTTGTCCTCGACCCACTCTGCCTCGTCGAGGGCCCTGGCGACTGCGCGGATATGGCGAGAGGTCGCCTTGCCGGCCCAGCACGACGGCCAACCCTTGTCGCGGGCGTCGCACAACGCCAAGTGCCGCGACCGGAGGTCCCGCTGCCGGATCAGCCACGAGAGGTGGTACGCTCGCAGGCTGCGTTCCGTCAACGGGAGCGGTTTCCGGCTGCGGCAGGCGTCGCCGTCACGTTCGACTAGCGCCGACGCCCGGCGTTCGTACGGCGTCGGCTCGGTGAACAGGTGCGGGTGGTCCTCCGGGACGGGCAGGATCGGGCTACGGAGGTCTGCCAGAGTCTCTCCGCTGCCCAGGAGCGTCGCGAGCAAAATCGAGCCCATAGTCGTAGCGCGATAAGCCGTCAGAGCGCAAAGGATGCCGAACTACGTCGACGTGAACGTCTGCCTTCGATCTCCTCGAAATTTAGTCCGGCCGGCCGACGCGCGGCGACCCGCGGGGAAAACCCGTCCGTGTCCGTCATCCCAATTCTTGTCTCTTCGTTGAGCTCGGATTGGATTGCACAGCTCTTCTGAGTATGGTCATAACAGGTAAGTTTTGTGCAGGTATGCAATGGCGTCCGCCGGACCGTCGCGGCGCGGACAAGGAAGCGATTCACAACCTCTTCGGTAGACTGTCTGCCGCCCCCGCGGCCGCCTGTCGCTCTTGGCGGGCCTCATCCGCTTTGTACCACTGTGGACAGTATCAGTCAGTGTCCAGAGTAGAGAGAGAGCCATATGTCAAGCCGCAGCTCACCGCGACCCCGGTGCGGATGCCTTCCTCGAGACTCTCGATCGGTTCGTATCCAAGCAGCCGTCGAGCCTAAGAGACAAAGGCCGATCATTGGTCAGGTCCACAAATCGGAAGAGAGGAGAGAACCGCACACGCACCCGCTCGATGTCACAGTACAGGTCGTGCAGGACCTGCTGCATGTACGCCTTGGGCACCGCGCAATCTTCGGGCTTCTTGCCCTGGAGCCAGCCGATCGTCTCGCTCAGCGAAGCGTACAGCATACCGACCTCCTTCGGGAACACGAGCGGGTCCCACCACCTCGGCGGGCGCTGCGAGTACTCAAAGTAGACGGCGCGCGCAAACGTCCAAAAGTTGACCGGCTCGCCGTTCGTGATGAAGAACGCTTGCCCCGCGACGGTGAGGTTCTCAGCCGAGACGGGCTTGTCGTCCGAGCACGCAAACTGGTTCCACTTGTTCCGGACGGCGGGGAGCGGCGGGTCAGGTGGCGGAGCCGGTTTGGACGGGTCAATCACGTGCTGGTACCGCGACGTCGGCAACGGTCTCCGCTTGACGGTACATTGTACCGGTTCGAGGCGGGTCACGAACGTCGAGGCGGGGAGGGGCGGCGCGTCGAGGCGCTCGGCGGCGAGGAGGTGCGCGTGGACGACGTTCTTGACGGTGACAAAGTCGAACAAGTTGCTGTTGTCGCCCATCTGAAACACCGACTGGCCGGATTTGTAGACTTTGATAAAGCCCGGAAGGACCTGGCGGTCACCGGGACTGTGGAGCAGAAAGGAGTCATGTCAGTCATTGGGGGGCGTGCCGACCCAGCGCGGGGGAGGGAACTTGCCCGATGATGCCGCCGATGCGTAATGAGCACGTCTTGAGGCCGTCTTGACCATTCGCCGCCAAGACAATCTTTTCCGCTGCGGCCTGCGGGACACGTCCGATCAGGACCGCTTGCTCGCCAACGCGCGTCGATGAAAGAGCATGGGGGGCGCACCTTTGAACCAGCATAAGTGGCGACTTTCTCTTCCGTCTCGATGATGGGCAACCTCTCGTCCACATTCTTGTACGGCGTGCCCGGCTCGTACACGACCGTCATTGAGCTGGTAAAGACGAGCTTTCGGACGCCCGCTTCGCGACAGGCTCGGACGGCGGCGTCGATCCCTTCGATGTTGACTTTTCTCCATACTTCGGGGGTCGATTTCGCATGCGGGCTCGCCGTATGAAAGACAGTCGTCGCTGCGCTATCTCGGAGCGCAGAGAGGATCGAATCGTACGAGGTGATGTCGGTGCGAAAGAAGCGGTACGGGTCTCCTCCCGACGGGGTGTCGAACCTGCGTTGGGTCAACCCGAACGAGGCGACGTTGGAGGCGGGGTGTCGTTCGAGTAGTTCAGAGACGAGGGCAGCTCCGAGGAACCCTTCTCCGCCTATGACGGCGTACGACTCGGGCGCAGAGGCGCGGCGAGGACGAGGAGAGGTCATCGTCGGAGTCGAGCGAGAGAAGGATGCGTGCTGTGGGTCGGCAGGGTCGGCGTGGCGCATCTACCGCTCTGCTGTCCAAGTTGTAGATCTCGTTAGCTTGGTGCTTCTGTCTGCCGCCGAGTGCGAGGGATGGTTCGATCAACACCAAGCGGTTCCGGAGAGAGGGAGAGGCGATCCGCCGTCAAGGGGTGACATGCAGCGTGCATCACCCGTTAGAGAAGCATCTTTGGAACGAAACTTACTTTGCACGCGAGTTTGAGGGCCTGAGCCGAAACCTCGAAAGCGAGCGGTGATTGCGGCGCGTGTGTCTTCCTCGCAAGGGGCGAGACCGAGGCGGTTGATGCACAGCCGAATCAGAAGCAGTAAGTACAGCTGTAGCCACTCGCAACAGCCCTTGTTGAGCGGGACGCGGGGACGGGCAGCACAAGGGAAGGAAAGAGACACTTTCACGCGCAAGTCACCCGCACCCCCTTTCCAAGTTATCGAATATTGCGATGTGTACAACGAGCGAGTCGTTGCGACGGTTCCCACAAAGTTTGCAACGATGGGCGAGATGAAGAGAAGCAAGACTCGGCTTTGCAAGACTCTCATCGAGCGTGCCGGTTCGCTTACAGAGCCGGCGAGAGCAAAGGGCTACAGGTGGAATACGATTGCAACTACTCGATGTTCAGATACGGGCAAAGAGAGGTGGGGTTCCAAAACGGCTGACGGGTGAGAGAAAGTGGCAAGGGCTGTGACTGGGCAAAGGCGCCGAGAAAAGATCGGGGGTTCCCCCCGATTACCGGCGACGGTTGCCCTGCTGGAGGAGGAGGACGCGAACAATCGAGGTGAAGAGGTTGATGACCGAGAGGATGAGGCCGACGCTTTCGCGGACCGGGTCACGCGGGATCGCGCCGCGAGCAGCCAGGTTGGCGTGGTGACGGACCTGCAGATATCCCCACTAACGTGTCAGCGCGTCCAATCCAACGGAAGTTTTCCATAACGACCATGACGTGGGGGGCTTACTTGGTTAGTGCGGTAGAGGATCATGCCCGAAAAGACCGCAACGCCACCGTACGCTCCGACGCTCTCGAGCATGGTCAAGGTGCGGAGCGAGGTCGTCGCGGGGAGGACGGGCGGAGCGAGTGACGTGCAGATCAAGACGCCGAGGCCGGCGAGGAGGGGTCCGCCGATCCAAAGGTACTGGTCGCTCTTGGCGGTCGAGCCGACGTACGAGATGCCGGCGGTCGCGCCGAGGGTGTACAGTCCCGCGCGGCCGAGGATGGCGGGGGCGATGAAGAACAAGGGCGAGAGGGTCATACCCTGCGTGGCCGAGAAGAGGGCCCACGCGGCATAGTGCGCGGGCGTGTCCGGCGCCGTGTTGAACACGAGCATCATGGACCCGATGCCGGCGACGAGCGAGATACCCGCGACGGCCCACGGGTTCATCGCCATCATGCGGTAGGTCGCGCCGTTTTTGAACGCGGCAAAGGCCGTCCCGGCGGTGATGCCGAGCCCGACGGCGGTCCACTTCATCGTGTCGCGGAGGTACTGCCACTCGTGCGCCTCGAGCGGCTTGGTCTCGGAATTGAGGAGCAAGTTGAGCCCGACCGCACCGGCCGCTCCGATTCCGACATTGATGCCGACCCTGGACCAGTCAATCTTGTTCTGGGCGCCGGCGCCGTAAGCGCCCCCCGACGAGGACGACCCGTAGGCGCCACCGGTCGAGATGCCCCGCTTCTGCGCCGCGGTCGCTCCCTGCTGGGGCCTGAAGCTAGCACGGAGGGCATCAAAGAGCGAACTCGGCTGCTGCTGCTTGTGGTGGAACGACGCGCGAGAGGCCGATGAGAAGAGGCGAGAGGAGGGAGCCGGCGGATGAGCGGCGGCGAAGGCAGCCCGGAAGGCGGGCAGGGGCACGGTTGGGTGGGCGTGCGATACGAGTGATGGTACACTCCGTGCGAATGCTGCCATTTTCAGCTATGCTATGTGAGCAGTTGTGGGTCAAAGAGAGGAGACGCGAGAGAGCCTCGGCGGCGTTCGATCCGATGACGAAGCCACTCGGCACTGTCGCCGTACCACCTCCCTTCAGCACCGGCTAGGCATAGCTGAATGCAATCTCCGACTCCTCGACTTGGCCTACTGCTCGGCTTGCTCACTCGGGTTGGACCGTGTTTCCTTTTCTCTTGGTCCCAGATTTTCCACCTCTGCAGATATCCCAGGCTGCGGAAGCCCTACTGGAAATGACCATAGATGTGATCACGCCTACGAGAGGACATGGCAGCTGGAAACCGCCGCCTTGACCCATCACGTCCTCCCAGCGACGGCGCCTCTTCTCCTCCGCCGGTTCTACCGCTTTCGCTCGACCCAGCATTGCGCTCCCCACCCTCTCCTCGAGCCACTCGGTCCACATGACCCCCCTCGGGATCGACCCGGTCCCGTATAGCGCGCCACCGGTCAATTCGCTCGCGACCAAACATGCATGCGCGCGAGTTCGACTTCCCAAGTGGCGAAATGACCTTTGGTCCAGTGTGATCGGCAGGCCGGGCGAGAACGCAAGCAGGACTTGAAGAGCTGCATGGAGCGATAGACGCGAGCGGGAGTCGGGAGGTTCAGTGGGCGGAGCTTTTAGTCGAATCGAAGAACAACAACCGCAAGTCAGCATGAGCTATGAAATGACCGGCACGAGGCTCAAAGAGGACGGAGACTCACATGATGGGCTCAAACCACATGACCAGCTCGTCTGCATTGTCTCGTTGACCGAGCAGGTCTCTAGTTTGCTCGAGGACTCGGTAGCAGATCTTCGCCGCCCGTGACAGCCGAGAACCGCAGTTCGACCGGCGCGTGCATCTCCATCGCGCGGTTTTTCGCAGATCCGAACAAGTCGACGAGCGATCTCAGGACTTGAGCAGCTGGCGCCGAGTCGGACCGCGCTGCCTTGTCATGATCAACTTGAGCGCCGGTGGCCGTGTTTTGCTTTTGCGGTGCCAGGAGCGGAGCGGACCATTCGTTGACGAGTTCTTCCCGAGACACAGTGACTTGTCAGCTTTCGACGTCGACCCCGTCATTCCTGAACAAGCAGTCAAAACTCACGATTGTAGCCACAATCCATGCCTCTATCCCCTCTGCTTTTGGCGTCTTGGGCCAAGATCTCGCCAACAACCAGAACGAGCGCGCGTTCAACCAGGGCGGCAAGGCCGGAAAGAGATATGTCGTGATAAATTAGGCGAGACCGTGGAGCGTGTGTGTCAAATTGGCGAGGAGGATGGGGAAAGAGCGGTCTCTCTTGTGCTGGGACTGGGAGAGGGAGGCGACGCGCTCGCCAAAGGACCGTATTGGGCGAACTTGATGGACCATGTCGGGGACGGGTAGTACCAAAGCTGCATGACAAGGGAGTTCCTGGTGAGTTTGAGCCGCTCCAGGACGGGAGCTGCAAGAAACAGGATACAAAAAGCCCTCCTCACCTTGACATACTCGCTGCTGCGCGCAAGTTCCCAAAGCTTCTCGCCGCTGTCCTGTTCGTCCAAGTAGTCTTCCAGCCGACAGGGTTCCATAGTCACTTCGAGTCCAAACGCTTCTTCGCACGCCCACTTGACCTCTGTCACGATCCCAATCGCGCCGACTCCCGTCGCCGCCGCATCAAAGAGGTCATCCTTGCCTTTCTCGATCCGTCGAAGCTCTCCTGAATGGAATACGATTATCGCGCTGCGGGCGTTCCCGGCGCACACGGGGTGAAACGCCGAGCTGCCGTGATCGGGACCGGAAAAGAGGGCGCCGATGGGGCGACGTCTGCGAGGGAGCCCATGGTCGGGAGAGCGAGACCATGCGAGGCGAGGATTGGGTTCACGTCTCGGAGGACGAGACCGGCGCCGACGATTGCGGTCCGAGTAGCCGGCGAGAAGGAGCTTTGAGTGCAATGTCGAGTCGAGACCAGCCACTGCGGTGTGCGGTCCATTGGTCAGTCAGTCAGCCGTTTGCTTCCCTGCTGGGCTAGCCGCTAGCCACGATCCTTGCTCATGATGGGGAGACTCACTTGCTCGGAATGCCAGATGGGACCGAGACTTTGATGCAGTCGGACCAACCGCGCGGACCTTTTTCCCGCGCCGGACCGCCTCTCGGAGGATCAGAGCGACTTCATCGGTGGCCGTCGGGTCGTCGGGAAGAGCCGCTCGGGCGAGCAGTTGTAGGTCAAAGACCAGTTGCACAGGGTCGGATGCGGAGCGTGGACCAAGCGGGAGAGCGGATCGGCGTCGGATAATATGGTAGCCAATTCGCGGACCGCGTTCTCGAGAGCTCGAGCAGCTCTTCAGACCCTCGGTGTAGACGTTGTGTGTGGTAGGAAGATAAGAGGCGCCCACGAAGCAACCACGTCACGAATGGCCATTGACCGCATCTTTGCAATCAGACAAGCAGCTGCCAGTCGACTGTCCTCCGGCCTGTGGTGTTTCAAGGAGACACCTTTGGTGTAGCAGTAGTCGGCGATCAAGGTGGCGGGTTGTGCGCGGGTGTCCACCAGCTGCTCCAAGTTGGATCCTGATCAGGGCGCGCTCGAGGTGGCGGGAAGCAGTAAGCTCTGGACTCGACTGTGCCGACAAGCTCCTGGAGCTCCTGCAGGAACAACTAGTGCCAAGCCGTGAAAGGAGTGCAGCGGAGCCAATCATAGGCCCGAGTGCGCTTGCTTGGCAGCGTTGATCGAACCTCTCTCTCCGCGGTTTCCGGTCGACTTCATCGCCCTGCCAGCATCGAAGTATAGGCCAGACGAGCAGGAGGGGCCACCAGCGACGCCATGCTCCCGTACCCGACTTTGGCGCCGTCGAGCCGCGCCGGCAGTCCGTCGCTCAAGTTCAGAGAGTCGTCGCTGCCTTCGCCTCTCCGCCGTCTCTGGGGTCACCCGCTCGCCCTCAGAGTGCGCACGTACAGGAGACAGCATCCGAACAAGGCTCTCGCGATCGCAGTCTCGGCCCTCGTCGCTTGCCTCTGGGTCTCGTCGTTGCCCCTTTTCGGTTCGGACGACTTTTACGACGACCACGGCGCAGGGAGGGGCCATTCGCCGCTCGCGTGGGGCACGCATCCCGACGCGATCGTCAACTATGGAGACTATGTCGGGCTCGGACATCAGAGGGCCAAAGTCCTCGCGGCCACTCCGCCCGACTACGCCGACATCGGAGATCACTACCCCTGGCTCGACCAGCAACTCGCCGGCCCGCTGTACCGAAAACGCAGAACTCGCGCCGAGAGGCAGGTCGGAGCGTTGAAGCAAGATCTCGACGAGGGGACCCCTGGCGGCGGCGGCAAGAAGGGCGCTTCGTCGTCCGCGTCCGCATCCAAGGGCGCGTTCGAACGGGATCGACATGGCGTCCTCGGTGGCGCGAGTGTCGAGTGGAGCACTGGTGTCGTCGGATCGGGGACGTACCTCGGACCAGGAGTCGACATGGTCAAGGACAGCGCGCTGGAAGAAGCGCTCGAGGAGGCGCTCGCAGAGGCCGCGGCGACGGACGACGAATTCGACACCACCGCCACCGCCGACTCGGACGACTTGGCCGAGGCGGGCAGGAAACGGCGACTGCGCAAGTACGAGCCGACATCTTCCGGCGCTGCAGTCTCGAGGGGCGAGCGCGCCCTCGTCGAACGCATGCTCGAAAAGGGTTGGGTCTTTCTCGACAATGACGACAAGGTCAACACGGAAAAGTTGCACGCCGACGCGAACAAGCACGGTTACCTTGATACGCTTCCCCTCCGCGAACGAGTGCGGTACAAGGCGCAGGGACGCAGGGTCGCCGCGCAGGAGTGGGCGAGGGTGTATGCCGCGATGGATACGGGCGTCGCGACCAAGAGTGCGCTCGAGTTGCAACTCGAACGGATGGTGCGGAGGGTTCCGGTCGTCGTCTTCAGCAAGACGACTTGCCCGTAAGCAAGAGCTGGGTCTTTCCTTACTTTGCCGTCACGACGAGGCTGAGACGCTCTCCGCAAACAGACACTCGAAGCGCGCGAAAGAGCTACTCGACGACTTGGGCTTGTACCCTGCGGCTCAGATCGTCGAGGTAGATCTCCGACGTGAGTTTGCCCTGTCTTGAATCGCATCTGCTCTAAAGGCGCTGACAGCCCAACTCCCTCCATCACCAGCGGACGTTGTCTCGCTGAAAGCGCTCCTGGCTCGTCGGACTGCCCACTCGACGTTCCCGAACATCATCATCGGTTCTCGATCCATTGGCGGCGCGGACGATCTCGAGCGGTTACACCACAGTGGCGAACTGAAGGAAATGCTCGACGAGGTCGGCGTGCAGGTTTCCAATGGATGAGGAGCGGCGGATTTTTTGAAGGGTATAGAACGGGAGCATGCCGTGGTGTATAGACTCGACACAGACACTCCGCGGGTTGTACTGCATACTTTGCTTCGATGACGCGGTGTACATGCATACCTCGAGACGGACGCTCGAGACGAACTCCTTTCCATCGTCTCTAGTGCTTTCGCCCGTCCACCTGTTTGTACGCCACCGCCTAGGTTTTAAGCTACAGTTGCTGTTGTGACTCGAGTAAGGCCTCTGGCTTGTCAGGGCCCTTTCGCTACGCTACGAGCTGCCCTCGCGCACGCTGCAGCCCCACTCGGAGCGACGGACACGCTCCTCTTCCGCCGTACGCCTCGCTTTCGAGCTCGAGAAGAGCGTCGATCACAGCTCGGTCATCGAGCCGATCACGGTAGATGGCGCCGCCGCCGCCGGGATCAAATGTCGTCGACGCCGGACCTCATCGTCGGCGGGAACGGACGACGACCGACAAGACCGCAGCAGCGGGACCTGGATGGGACGAGCTGGCCGACGCTGTGAGTATACATGGCGACGATGTCGATGATGCAGAAGGGCAGCACGATCTGAGCAAAGAGTGAGCATCCTGTAATACACGCATGTGTTGTGATCTCGCTGACGGTGCATTTGCATCCCCAACCAGCTACATCCTGCAAGACAAACTCGGCGTCGGGTCTTTTGGAGCCGTTTACAAAGCGTGAGTCGTCGCGGGAAGAACTGCACGCAAGGCGCCCGTGCTCACGTCCAACCATGGTTTTCGTGCAGGATCCATGTCCCGACTTCTCGGCTCGTCGCGATCAAGATCATTAACCTCGAAGACTCGAACGACGACATCGCCGAAATTCAACTCGAGATCTCGCACCTCGCCGCGTGCGATAGCCCGTGGGTCACCAAATACCACGGCAGCTTTTTGCGCGGATGGAAGCTGTGGATAGGTGAGCCTGCGGAACGGTCGAGGTTTTGTCGCATAACGGCTGCAGCTCTATGCATATCTGTGAGCGGCCTGAGGACTTGTCAAGCTGGCTCACACGCTCTGCATTACAGTGATGGAATACCTCGCCGGCGGATCATGTCTCGATCTTGTGAGCGACTCGAGCGGGTCTATCTCTCCGGTGTTCACGTCTGACACAAGTCGCGACACAGCTCAAACCCGGTCCGTGGTCGGAAGCTCAGATCGCCATCGTCTGCCGAGAGCTCCTGCTCGGCTTGGAATATCTCCACGGCGAGAACAAGATCCATCGCGACATCAAGGGTGAGTAGCCAGGATCCTCGGCGAGCCATTCTCAACATAGCTGACGGCTGATGTGGCCTGGTAGCCGCGAATGTACTACTCTCTTCGACCGGCGAAGTCAAGCTCGGTACGCGACGGGTCTCTGCGTGAGCGTGCTGCACCCCGTTCTGATTCAAAGGCCCTCCTCTACAGCCGACTTTGGCGTAGCGGCTCAGCTCACCGCGACTCTCGACCGCCGCAACACTTTTGTCGGCACTCCCTACTGGATGGCGCCCGAGGTGATCCGTCAAGCCGGATACGATGCAAAAGCCGACATCTGGTCGCTCGGAATCACCGCGATCGAACTCGCCAAAGGGCAGCCGCCGCTCGCCGAGTACCATCCCATGAAGGTGCTGTTCTTGATCCCAAAGGCGAGTCCGCCGTGTCTCGAAGGCGCGTTCAGCTCGGCTTTCAAGGACTTTGTCGCGCTGTGCTTGATCAAAGATCCGAAAGAGGTACGCCACCTGTACCTCCCTCCTCGCACGCACTGGTTATTTGACCAGATCATACGGTGCTAATGGTTCACTGTTCGGCGTCGCAGCGCCCAACCGCAAAGGAACTCTTGCAGCATCGATTCATCAAGAACGCCCGCCGGACCTCTCAGCTCTTCGAGCTTGTCGAGCGCTACCGAGACTGGCGCGCCAAGACCCCTGCCAAGTCGTCTTCTAAAGGTGGGAAAGGTGCGATCGATCCGTTTGCGGATGAAGAGGGAGGAGGAACGGTAGCAAGTGCCTGGGCCTTCGACACGGTCAGGAGTCAATCGCAGGTCGAGACAACTTCAGCAGCCGTACCGAAACGCGCTACGGTACAACCTGTCAGTTCAAGACGTGCTTCTTTCCTGTACGGCGGCTGGACTGACTTGGGCGCTGTACACCAACAGCCTCGGCCCGCCGATCCGGACCTTGCAGCTCTCTCGGCCCCGGATGCGCGAGCCAGCACCGACGGGTCCCGTCAGAGTTTTCCTGCTACGGAGTACCCGACGCGGATAGATCACGCGAATCAAGACGGCCCGCTTCACGCGCCGCGCGGTCGGAAAGGCAGTCAAGGTAGCGGGTGAGCTCATTGTCCCTTGCCGGTGAATCGCTTACATTTGCCTAACGTCGAACATATCTTGGCTTCCTGGCGTGACAGCATCGATACGATCCGTCCCCCTCGCCGCGAAGGAGCTCAGAAGACGCAGGGCGACTTTCGGGGCTTCAGTCGCCATGATAGTCAAACAAGCTCATCATCTCGAGAAAGCTCTCGTTCTCGCCGGAGCGCCGACTCTACAAAGAATGCGCAGACCCGGCTACCGTCGTCTAGCCAAGCCACGCCGGCTTCCGCCCCGACACCCGAAAGCGACGATCCAGAGGTCCCAGTCGCTCGCCTCGGCCGTACGATCGTTCGGGATATCGTGCAACCGATGATCGATGCCGCTATCAAGGAGGAGGCTGAGCTTGCCCGCGAGACTGCGCCTACGAGTCTCGCCGCGCTGAACAGTATTCGCAGCGGCTTTGCGTCGCTCGCGGATAGCGACCCCAAGCTGGCTTGGAAGCTGATCGAAGGGCTACTCAACGGTATCAACACGTGCGTGATTGTGGAGCTTTACCATCCCCCGTGGATTGGATTCTGACTGCCTCCTCCGTGAACGTTAAAACAGCCACGAGGAGATCAGCAGCTTGTTGCGAGAAATCGCTCCTACAGCTGCTGCCTCTTTTCCACCGGCGGAGCAACGGCACAACTCGATCGTCAATACATCGTGCGGGCCTGCGCTCCTACTCTCGACGCTAGAGCCGCCTTCGTCAGGGCAGATCCCTCCGTCACGGGATGCCGATTCCTCTGATGAAGAGGACCACGACGTGGCGCCTCCCTCCGAGTCTCGTCCCGCCAGCGTTCGGATCGACCAGGACTCGAGAAGTCCTCTTGCTCAGCTGCTGTGGACGCGATGGGTTCTCGGCTTGAGGGAACAACGTGAGTGAACTTGGTCCCTGACATTGCAGCAAGACATGCTCGCTCTTGCTGACGTGCTCTGTAAGAATCTCCGGGACTAGTAGGACTCAACTAGCCGTCAAGACATCTTCGTCTCGCCGGCAGCTCTCTTTCCTCCGCTATATGTACGAACGCCTCCCCCAGTCTGACGCCACTTCTGGCTTTTGTCTCGTCTTGCGCAACCCCCACAGACACCGCCCTGATAGAAACGCGCGCACTGATTCCCTCCTGTTCGTTGTCATTATTCTTGTTCGTATTGCACTCGTTCTTCATCCGCTCTGCAAACGTACCGCCCGTCAGCCCGACTTGAGTGCATGTCGGAAGAGGTCTTCCCAGGCTTCAGAATCGTCAACGGTACTGGGAAGGATCGCACGTGAGAGAGAAAACAGGAAAAATGCAAAGATGCGAGGTTCGGGGCACGGATTTCGGTTTTCCTACGACACGAGAAAAGCTGGGAGAAGAAAGGAAAAAGAGGTGGTTCGGATTCGGGTCAAGCACAAAAAGCTGCAGGTGGGGAGTGTAGTGAATGGGCTGCTGTACAAGAAGAGAAGGGGGGGGGCGGTAGGAGAGCGAAACAAAAGACGGGTAGTGTCGTCTCGTTCTACTACCGCGGACCGTAACCGGTCTTGATGATGCCGGCACGAACGAGGACCTCGACTTTTTTCCGGATCCCTTCGTTGCTGGCCATGTGCTGCTGCAGGCTCTTGGGGTCCTGCTGCGCCTGGGAGAGGATCGATTGGAAGATGGGGTCGGCCATGATGGCTTGCACTTCGGGGTCGCGCATCGCGCGCGCGTACGTCTGCTCGTCCGTCTCGCCCGAGCGTGACTCGGCCAACGCCGACACGATCTTGTTCAAGTGTTGCGAGATTTCCTTTGCGTTGGCTTGCGTGGTGTCCTTCTCGGCAGCCTGTACGGATGGAGGCGTCAGCATTAAACACGGCCGCAAAAAGACGGGTCAGGCTCCGCTCGATCGCAAGGACGTCCGGAGCTGATTCGATACGTACCAATTCGATGGCGGCGAGGGCCTTGTCAAACTCCTTCATGGCGTACAAGACACCTGCCCGACGGATGTAGCCCTTGACTACGAGCGTTGAGAAGGTCAGCTTTCCAGCT
Source organism: Rhodotorula sp. M30-05A-2 (assembly GCA_023628275.1). Classification (NCBI taxonomy): domain Eukaryota; kingdom Fungi; phylum Basidiomycota; class Microbotryomycetes; order Sporidiobolales; family Sporidiobolaceae; genus Rhodotorula; species Rhodotorula sp. M30-05A-2. Next base: position 53,591 of record JAMALC010000004.1, on the reverse strand, counting down.
CGTCCGGAAATTGTCTCGAGACGGCGTGGCGGAGGATTTGAGGGAGTATCGGCCGGCGGCAGGTAGGAGGGAAGGGCGCGGAGGTGGACAAGGGGAGCTCACCAAAAGTCGGGTCGACCTCGATGGCCTTGTCGGCATCCTTGAGCGCTTCCGGCAGGGCCATGAGTTTGGTCAAGGCCGCCGCGCGGTTCGAGTATCCCTTCGGGTCACTCGGGTTCCGCTTGATCGCCTCCCCATAGTGCTCGACGCTCTTGGCGAAATCGCCCGCCTTGAAGGCGACGTTGCCCTGCTCGCGCGCGGCTTCGGCTTTGGCCGGGTCGATGTAGGCGAGGCGGGTCTTTTCGGCCTGTTGGCGTTCTGCGTCTTTGAGCTTGGCGAGGATGTCGGGCGTGCGGTGCTCGGTGAGGGACTTGTTGAGGTACTTGATGCCGTTGTCGTAGTCCTCCTTGCGGATGTACGCGGACCCGATCCGACCCAAGGCTCTGCGCGGAGGTAGAATCACGACCGTCAGCCGCAGGCGTCCCTTCGCGTTGTGTACATCGTAGCAGGACTCACTTTGCGATGAGTTTGTAGTCTGCTCGGAGTTCGCGACCTTGTTCGACGGCCTTCTCGCACGTCTCGATCGCCTTGTCATAGTTTCCCTCTTCAAAGTAGACGGCTGCGGAGGGAGACGGGAGTGAGACTCTGTGGTCACGCAGCAAGATGGGCACTATACTGCGCACCTCCGATGTTGTTGAGGACGGCAATGTCCTTGGGGTAGAGTTGCCATGCCTTTTCAAACGCCTCGCGCGCCTGTTCAAACTTGCGCTCCTTGTAGAGCGTGTTGCCCTCCTGGCGGAGCTGCTGCACTTGCTGCTGAGCCTGCGCTTCGTCGTCCGACATGGTCGCTGGAGTGAGTCGAGTTCAACGTCGAGAAGGTTCCGATGCGACCGGTCGTCTGGATTATTTGTAATGCGCATTACAATTCGGATTACTAGCCGTGGGATCGCAAAGGGTTCGCCGCTGACGTCGCCTCTGCTTGCACTCACACGACTCGCCCACTCACCAGACGCTCGAATCGCACATACACATAAACAAACAAACAGTAAGCAAGCCAGGGGAAGAGGTCCGCGTCGAGGGATTCGCTGACCTTCGTGCCCTCCTCCTCTCCCTCCCCTCGCCATCGTTGCATCGATCTCCCATGTCACTGGTGGCCGGGCCACCAGTGGCCGGCAGCATTACGGACTGGGACAGTCGGGCAAGTTCTCCCTTGGGTTTTCACCATGACGCACAGGTTCTGACGGGAAACTTACGTTTGCAGGTCGTTATCGGCTCAAAGACTCGCGGCGGCAACAGTTCGGTCGGAGGAGGTGCCGCTCCCGCCAACCGCCCGCAACCGGGAGACAAGAAGAGTCAGTACCACTCCCCTCGAGAGAGAGTGCAGGACGAGCCTGACACCGCTCACTCGCGCGCAGCCGTCGGGAACAAGGCCTCGACCGGTCCGGACCACGCAAAGATTGCCAAACTCGACCGCGAGAACGAAGTCGCGCCGCCTCCGACCGTCTCGCTCGAACTCGGCAAGGTCATCCAAAAGGCCAGGCAAGACTATGTCAACTCGGCCGGAGAGAAGAAGCCCCTGTCGCAGGGCGACCTCGCAAAGATGCTCAACGTCAAGTCGACCGTCGTGCAAGAATGTGCGTCCTCCTCCTCTCCTCTCGTGAACTCGGCCATGCGTGCCTGCAATTGCCCCGAACCTAAACTGACCTTTTTTCGTCGCTCTCTCTCACTCCCCGATACCCACACGACCGCTCGGTCCTTTTCCTCCCGCCACACATCGCCTCCCGTCCACATACCCACACACACACTAAACACGCAGACGAAAACATGAAGGCCAAGCCCGATCCGACAGTCCTCGGCAAGATGGAGCGCATCCTCAAGGTCAAGCTCCGTGGCGCCAACATTGGTCAACCGCTCGGGGGTCCCAAGAAGGCAAAGTAAGAGGAGAGGCTAGCCTCTTGAGACGAAAAACAACGAAAGCACGAACTAGCGCCGATCGAGGGGCCGCCGTTGCAAGAGTACGCAAAGGAGTCGCGCCGTAACCACTCTTTACGATTTGACCCCTCCCCCTTTTCTCGTCGTGTCTTTCCTGAACAAAGCTGCATATCCTTTTTCTCCCTCTCTGATTCTTTGTGACTGAGCCCCCTTGCCATTCCTAAGCCCTGAAATACGCAATTTGACTCTCTCCGCAACCTTTCCCAGTCGCCGCGACTCTCGCCCCCTTGCCTCGCTGACTTCCGATTTGCCTCGAGACTTTTCGGAGGCCACGCGCGTTGCACCAATGGATAGGAAACACGCAGACCGAAGAATGCAAGAGCGGGCAGCTGCAGAGAGTCTAGCAGCGCGAAAGGGACTGATGAAATGAATGCGTGCGATGCAAGTAGGCCTTACAAACAAGGAAGAGTCACACAGAGGGATGATCCGACGACAAAGGGCGAAGAAACTAGGACGAAAGAAGGCGAGGGAAGAACAACCAAAAGAGTCTATATATCGAGGATATCATTTGGCGGGCTGAGGGACCTGAAAAGAGTCGCACGCAGCCTTTTCGCCACTTTTAAGGGGGGGCCGCTTGTCGAGCTTGTCGCTCGAATGCCGCGCAATCAAGCCATATGCGACGCGTCCTTCTCGTGCAACTTCTCCGACAAGATACCGTGGTTCATCCCCGCGGCCGAAGCCGCCTCTCGCGAGTTGTTGGGCGGTGCCGAACTCGGTCCCTCAGCGGTCGCGCCGACGCCCACCGTCCGACCGCTCAACCGCGACTCTTCACCATGGTGAACCTCGTGCCCTCCGTTTGCCGCAATCTCGTGCTCGTGCCGCAGTCGGACCTCGGACGAGTTGATCGAAGACGGCTTGACATGCGTGGAAGGGAGCTGCGCCGCGACTGCCTCGGCGTCGTGCGGTCGGGCGTGCGGTACGCCGCGGGGTTGGAAACCGTGCGTCGAGTCGACTTCTCGGCGGAGTTGGACTGCGCAACGGCAGAGCGAAAAGAAAGCTCAGATGGTCAGCCACAAGCACTTGAAAGGCGGCTTCGTAAGTAACGACAACCTACTGTAGTCGTAAGCCCATTCGCCAAGCTGTTGGGCAGCAACCGAAAGAGGTTAGAGATACTGGTCGCCAGACTTGGAAAAGAGAATTAAACGCACCTCGACCTCGTCGACTCCGATAATCTCGCCCTCCTCATCGACACGGAACTTGCAACCCGGAATCAAGTTGATGATGAACATGAGGGCATAAGACACGACAAAAGTCCTGTGCGTGGCGACGATCGGTCAGCGCGGGATTGGAAGGCGGGAAACTCCAACACAAGGGTCACCACTCACCAGCCCCAAACGGCACAGATGTAAGCAAGTTGCCAACCGACTTGCACGTAGTTGCCGTCGAGCCATCCTCCAGGAATGACGGTGTACCCGTCGGTCGCCGCGATCTCGGCCTGAGCGAAAACGCCGGTGAACACGAGGCCGACAATACCGGCGACGCCGTCTGCGAATGCCGAATGGTTTCGGTCAGACTCCGGCTATCACCGACGGAACGCGAAGGTAGACTTACGGCATGCGTAGATATCCATGGCGTCATCGAAAGCGAAGAGACCTTTCAAAGTCGTGAGCAAGTTGGAAACGATGGCTGCGAAAGCACCGATGAAGATGGCCGGTCTGCGATCCGGCGAGTCGTCAGTTCTTTTGCTCTCCAACGAAGGCAGCCGTCTACCGCAAGCGGTACAGGGCAAGGCGGACAGGAAGAGAGCTCGAGAACGCACCCGTAGCCGACGAAACCTGCCGCAGGAGTGATGGCGACGAGACCGCAAATAGCGCCCGTGCAGTAACCGACCGCGCTCCACTTGCGTTCGAGTCGCCAATCCATGAGCATCCAGAAGAGACCGCCGAAACTCGCGGCAAGGTTGGTGTTGGTGATGGCCACGGCAGCTTTGACGTTGGCGGCAAAAGTCGATCCTCCGTTGAACCTGATGGGGATGCTCCGATCAGCTAAGAGGACTTTGTACAGTCATATAAGGGCAGTCAATAACTCACCCGATCCATCCGACTGTTCGTAGAGCGTTCGAGAACGAGAAAGAGGCCCGTGCGGATTGGAGGGGACGAAGCAAGGTCAGCCAGCACGTCCTGGGTTTCGCCCTGACAAGATGGACGGACCCCAGAGGAAGATGGTGCCTTGAATAACGTAGGACACGTTGTGCGGCTTGAAGGAGAGAATGTGCGTGCCGAAGCCGCGACGTTTGCCGAGGAAGATCGAGTAGACGAGGCCCGTCACTCCGGAGCAGATCTCGATCGGGCCGCCGCCGGCATAGTCGAGCACACCTGCAAGTCAAGCTGGTGAGTCCTGATGCCTAGGAGCGCGTCGGGGATTCGCAATGAACTCACCATACTGGAACGCCCATCCTTCGGGCGCCCAAATCCAGTGCACCACCGGGCAGTACACGCAAGTCGACCAGCAGAAGAAGAAGATACACGCCGGCAGTACGCGACCTCGTTCAGCGGCAGCGCCGATCAAGACTGCGTGAAAGCATAATCGTCAATCTCGTCGTGAAGAGGACCGCTGGTGAGCTGGGCTGACTAACCGGCAGGGACGAGGGCGGCGAACATGTTTTGGTAGCTGTAGAGAGGCCCACGCTGATCAGCCAGGGCATCGCGACACCAAACGAGATTCGGGCTGCTCACATCATGTAGACGACCTGCGGCACCTTGTTGTTTGCCTGCGGGACCGGCGTTTCGAGGACGTGCCGGAACAGCGCAAAGTGCATATCGCCGAGGAATTTGCCTCCCGTGGGGGAAAAGGCGAGCGAGTAGCCCCAGATGAACCATTGGAACGAGATCATGGCCATGGCGAGCATGGTGAGGAAGAGGACCGTGAGGGCGTTTTTTCGCCGAACGAGACCCGAGTAGAGGTATCCGACGCCGGGAATCATGAGCCAGACCAGGGCGGTACAGGTCAACAGCCATGCGCTGTTCGGCTCGCGCGCGTGCGTGCCCAAGGTCAGCCAGTTACACGGTGCAGGGCCCTCAAGAACTCGGATTGCCCTCGGAGTCGAAGACGAAACATCTCGGTGACGCACATATCACCCGGATTGTACGATGCGACTTCTCCTGCTGGTGTTGTCACGATCATGTCGGTGCCGCTCGGTTGGATCGCGTACGTTTGGCCGCTCGCGGCGTCAATCTGTGCCGCGGAGGCGACAAGCTCGCCATATCTGCGGTCATCCAACGTCTCGATCCGGTCAGCATGCATTCTCCAGCGCATGTGATGGCTCGAACAAGGGTATCGCAGGGCGTTCGAGCGGGCGGATATGCATGAGGGCGCCGGGATAGGAGAGCGCGGGTGGACCCTCGGAGAGCCTGGACTGCGAGGTGGCGGACGCACGTTATGTTGACCATCTCTGTGCCGGCTTTGAGGCCGTCTATGTATATCCTCCTCGCGTTGACTGGCTCGCTTGGTGCGCTAGGGTGTCGCGGTTGAGGGAGGTCCGGAGGCAGCGGTTCGGTCTAGATTCCGAGCTGCGATACCGAACGCGATTGGCAGAAAAGCCTGAGTGAAGCCTCTGTACTGTCGAGCACCTGACAGGCGGAGTGACCAACGTGGCAACGGCGCAGAGTCGCTGCTTGTGCGTGTAGGCGGCGAGCGCAGAGCAGCTTGCTTCCGATGAGCTGCGAGTCTCCCCGTAACTAAACCGCCCGCATATCTGGGGGGACGAAAAGTGCCTCGATCGAACAGGAAAAGTTTTCACAATGCAGAGATAAGCGATTGCAACCACGCCCAAGCTGCCCTCTCGTGAATGTCGTCTAGACAGGCGGTCGGACTCGAGCTTACGAGTGAAGAATTCGATTGAGCTCAACGTCGAGCTGCATCTGAGTGCAGTTGCGGAGTCGGGCGAGTTTGTGCGGCCGCACGGCCGAGTTGAGATGCGCGCGCCCATTCGCGAAGTAATCTCCCCAGCTTCTCACCCCCGCCGCGTGCAGTCCATGCTCCAGCGCAGAACTTCATGGACACTGTGCAGCAAAAAAGGAATTCGTAAGAAATACAGGAGAGCTACGTCGACTCCGGGAGAAAAACGAAAAAGGCAACAACACGCCACACGCGCTCCGGAGAATCAAAGGCCTATCGTCGCTGTCGGAGGTCCTGCACCTCGCTGGTGGCAGGCGCACCATAGTCCTGTCGAGTTTTTTTATACATCAGCAACATGGTCTCATGCATGGTGGGCCAGCCGCGCGACAACAACGCACGACATATTCCGGCTTCTCCGCCGCCCGGTACTCGTCAATCAGCTCCTTGACGACCGCCCTCGCTTCGTCGAACGGTTCGAGACCCTTCTCAAACATGGGCTCGCGCTGGTACTCGGTCACGAACGCCTTGCGGGCGCGGACCTTGTCAAACTGCTGCAGTTGTTGAGCAAACACCTAATATACGCGCGCAAGTTGATTAGACTAGCAGCCTCGTAGAACGAGACTTGGGAAAGAAGAAGAAACGTACAGTCGCGATGCCGGTGTGGTTCGCCAGCATGCAACCGCTCACGCGAGGAGGAGGTGCAGTTCCCTCGGCGGCGCTCTTGGCTCGAACATACGGCGACTGTTTCGTCAACGCGACCTGAATCGAGGCGGGACCCCAAGGAATGAAAGAAGCGAGTGATCGCTCGCGGATGCGGACGAGCGAGCGATGGACCTGCAACAGCGATGCGGGAGCACGATCAGTCCGAGCCGGAGAACACGATAGTCCGATACAGGTGATCGGGGTCCACTGACATCGGTAGGGTCGACCTCGTCGCCTTGGATAATGTTCATGATACTGATGTAGCAGTTTGACTTGGCGTCGCTGCCGAACGAAGTCGACACCAACCGGTTCTTGGGTTGCAGGAGGCGCCGCATCACGTCGAGGACGGTCGTTTTGCGCACCGCGCGTGCCTGTACCGTGCGCGAGAAGTTAGCACCGTGTCACCGTACCCGCCCTGCGGGAGGCCGGCGAGGGATCCTCCGGGAGCTGTTGTGAAGAAAGAGGGGCTCACCTGCTCGACCTTATCGCTCGTGAAAGGTGTGTAGCTCGTCGTCAAGAAGTGGCACCTCGGAGTTGGGATGAGACTGGCAATGATCGAGACGAGGTCGTTGTTCATGTAGCCAGGGTAACGGAGCGTCTGCGTCGACGCCGCCATGACGGTCGAACACTGCGCGCACGAAAAAGATGCAGACTCAGCGATCTCGTTTCCAATACCGCCTCGTAGGACCAAAGAGAGAGTTTGTGCGCACGAGTTGGTTCGTCTGCGCAAAGCTCGGTTCGCCAACGTGTAGCCGGTCTTGGCAGATACTCGCCAGAGCGCGGTTATCGAGCACGACGACGCTATCGGCGTGTTCGGTCAAGCGCTGGAGCGTCAAGATCGAGTTGTACGGCTGCACGACGACGTCCGAATTCTCCATGTGCGGGAAGACCGAGTAGGTCTGGATGAGCTTTTTCGGAAAGACGTCGGATAACCGCTCGAGGACGTAGGAACCGAGACCGGCGCCGGTGCCTCCCGCGATCGAATGCATCAGCATGATGCCCTGCACCACACCATTTTTTAGGTCAGCAGATCGCCTTTTTGAGATGCGCGCGCATGCACATGGGCTGCTCACCTCCAGACTGTCGCTTCCTTCTGCTTCGCGTTCGAGCATTTCGGCGATATCGTTCCAGACTGCATCTCCTGCCGCGTGCCCTTTGGCAAACTGTGCAAGCCAGACTTTTGGAGTCAGTTGGAAATCCTGAGGAGGGTGCAACCGGATCGGAAAGCGCACGTTGTTGCCTGCTCCGCCACCATCCGGAGAGCTGTAAAAGTTCTCGGGGTTGTACAGGTTCTTGTAAGCGCTGTTGCGAATCCCGTTTAGCACCTGATAGGGTTCCCATGGTCAGCCTCGCCCGCCCTGGTGTTTGCCTGTTTAGAGACCGGATGTTTACCCTTGGTTCGAGGTCGATCATGACGGCTCGCGGGATGTAGCGCTCGTCGTCGGCCTGGTAGAAGAAGACGTCTTTGCGGTCATGATACGGTGCCGGTTGCTGTTTTCCAAAGCTCGACGAGGACGGAGACGGTGCGCCGCCGCCGAGACTGGGCGCCGATGAGGAGGAGGACGCGAACGGGTAGTCGTCGACGACGCCGTCTGGTCGGATGCCGTGTTCTGCGCACAGTTGAGCCCAGAATTCTCCGCTGACTGTTTCACACAGTTCCGTCAGCTTGCCGGTGTGGATGAGTGGAGTGTACGGGTGCCTCACTCTGGTTCCCGGCTTGACCTGCCGACACCGTTACTGCGCGCACGGTTGAAATGGGGTCAGCAGCGAGTTTCCCGTTTGCACTGCAATGTCCGGCACTGACGCAGTTCTCGCGGCATTCTCGGTGCAGTCGCTCGTCGTCGTGCGTCGAAATGTTGAGCGAAACGGGTCCGCGTCGGCGACGCGCTCTTTCCCTCGTCCGCTTCACTCAGAGAGCTCTCTCGGTCAGCTGTCGAGACAGCGAGCTAGGGTGTTGAACAGCTTTCCCGCCCGACCCGCGCAACCCGCTTTCACCTGCTTCGCTCTTCTCCCGTCCAGTCTGCTCCTTCGACAAGCGGGCTTGCTTCCCTACATACTGCCAGATGGTGTGCTATCGTTGGTCAACGACGATTATGACGTGCCCCGCGCCGCCCTACACTCAATCCTATTCTTTCCACCTTGTTGTCCTGCACCAACACCCCGCTGCGACGGCATTTCGTCGCGTCGTAATCTGCTGTACTCCCGCCAAAGCGAGAACGCATGCTCTTCTCGCTCGCCGCTGTGCTCCAAGTGCGACTCTGATTGAAGCGAGGCGAGGTCGACCAGAGTGCAGCCACCGCGACGGAAGGAGCGCCGCCTGAGCGACGGGGGCGCGCAACTTCGAGACGAGACCCTGCAGGGCATCAGCGCGTCAGCCGCTGGGACACCACTCCGAAGGAGAAGGAGGCATCCAAGCTGTGGGTTTGGAATGCTTGCGAACTCTCACCAGTAATCTTCCGGGCTGCTTCAGAGCACGTACGGATTCATTCTTGAGATGCTGTGTCGGCACTGCCGATCCCCCTACGCGATTTTCGGGACTGACGGCCGACAGGTTGCCCATAGGAGCACAGTAAGATGTTCCTTCCGCAGCAAGTTTCGCTTGAGGCTCTGTACGCCCAGAAAACCTCGATCACGTGCAACGCTCCTTTTTTCTGTTTTCCGGGCCGGATACTGGAGCAGAGAAGTTCCCGGACAAGTTTGCTTGAGAAATGCACATTCCAAGAGTATAGCATTCAGAGACCAGAGATGCCTGTGGTCTTGGAGCGTCGCAGGTGCGAGCCGACCTTTCGCGGCGTGCCGACAGCATGATCGGCGGCGACGGCGATAACTTTTGGGCTCCTCTTCCTTCCATCTCACCGTGCCTCTCGCCTCCCGCGGCGCCGAGAAAACTCGTCATGGCGGAAGAGATCGAACTAGCCCCGCCGCGACCGGTCGTCTCGCGTCAAGACTCGTCTCAACACAAGAACCCGTTCCGGACTCCGTCGACCGCGTCCCTCGCCGAATTTGAGGGCTTCTCGCGGTCCAGTACCCCCGTGGCACAGCTTCCAGATCTACCCTCTACGCCGCCGTCCGCCGAGCCGTTGCCAAAGAGCGCCGGCAGCCGGAGTGAGATCGAGGCAGAAGCTGCGGACTTGGAGACGGAGGAAGCGGGCCAGAAGATGCGGAGGATGTCGATGGGCGACGAGGTCGGCGTGGATGGAGGCTCGCTTCCACCGATCGACAAGGGCAAAGGCGCCTGGTCATTCTGCTTTGCAGCTTTTATCCTCGAGACGGTGCGCCGCATCCCTTTTTCGCCTCCTTTTTTTATTTTTGCGACGTCGACTGACCTCTTTTCCGTTTGTAGTTCATCTGGGGTTTCTCCTACACGTTCCCTTCCATCCTCGTCTACCTCGAAGCGCACGACCCATGGCAAAGCGAATCCATTGCTGCATTGTCTGCGATCGGCACGGTGCAGCTTGCCGTCATGTTCATCACCCCTGTCAGTACCTCGCGTTCTGAGCCTTCTCCTCCTGCCTAAGAGTCGGAACCTGACGCTCTGTCACCTTGATCGTATCTCAGTGCGGCATCATCAGTCTCTTTCGTCGCTACCCCGACTGGGTCCGCACCGCCCTCTGGATCAGCGTCGCCGTCAATTGTCTGGCGATGCTCGCAGCCAGTTGGGCAACGAAAGTGTGGCATTTGATCCTCACCCAGGGAATCTTGTGTGGGCTCTCCGGCGCCGTCCTCTACACGCCGGTCCTCCTTTGGCTTAATGGATGGTTTCATCTCAAACGGGGCCTCGCGACAGGGATCATCTTCAGCGGTAAGTTTCAAAAGGTCCTATAGTCGCCTTTTGAACCCTCTGACACTGTCCTTCCTGTCCGAACATGCATACAGGTACCGGCGTTGGAGGCCTTATTTTCCCATTCTTCATTTCCTCTCTGCTCCTCGACAATCTCGGCTTTGCGAACATGTGCCGAGTCTGGGCCGCGGTCACGTTCGTTGTTTACGCCGTCGCGGTTTACCTCATCAAGCCGCGCATTCCGTTGCGGAAGCCGCGAGGACCGAGGAGCCCATTCTTCATCAAGAACGACTTCCGCTTCTTGAAGAATCCGGTAGTCATCGTGATGGTGCGTCATTGGTCTACTTGGGCTCTCTAGCTCGATATTACTTGAAGCAAAACCTTCCGAAACTAGCTATATATCTGTGGTCTGCGCCGACGGCGGCCGTTGGAGAATCCGGCGCTGACCTCCCTTTCTTTCGCGTTTGCAGACCTTGACCTCGTTCACCAGCTCGCTCGCCTACTTTCCTTGCTCCTTGTATCTTCCGACCTTTACCTCGACGCTGGCGTCCCCCGTGTCGGCCAACATCGTCGTCGCCGTTTTCAACCTCGCCGCCTCGTGCGGTTCGGCCGTTATTGGCTACGCCGCGGACCTCTCTACCCCGATCACCGTCATGGCAAGTGGACTGGCGGGTAGCCTGCTCGCTTTGACAGCGTGGGGGTTTGCGAACAGTCTCGGGGCCGTGTTTGCGTTTGCCGTCTTGTTCGGTTTCGCCACCCAGATCTGCTCGTGAGTGTCCTCTCTCTGCTCGCGCCTCTCTGCTCGCCCCTCTCTGCTCGCCCCTGTCTGCTCGCCCCTCTCTGCTCGCCCCTCTCTGCTCGCTCCCCTTTGTCAGTCTCGATCTGACAGCTCTTTTGGTGCCGACAGCACTTGGGGACCGGCGGCCACGGACGCGGTCGGCGCGAATCCGCATCTCGCCACTCTGGTGTTCTGCACCTTCGGCATCGTGCGCGGTATTGCTTCGATTGTCGGGCCATATATCAGTACAACCTTGTTCGAGACGCACGCAGCGCAGGAGCAGTGAGGCCTTCTCTTCAGAATTCCTCCTTTAACCCCCCCCCCTTTCCCCGCCTTCTACGCATACTGACTGCCTGCATTCCCGCGGCTTGCTTTGCGCAACAGTGCTGCCTGGGGTCGGTTCGGGTTCCGGAAGGTGATCATCTTTGTCGGAGCGATGTCGGCCCTGAGTGCGACCGGAGGAGTCGCTCTCCACTATGCTCGGAAGTACAACGCGCGGACGAAGATGAACAATTCCTCGAGAAGGTAGAACAGAGGCCTGTAAATAACTAGTCGAATGGTAGGTAGAACAGAGGTCCGTATTTAAACGAGTTGAATAGGAAAGCGCTGCAAACATTGTAATCAAGCTTTGTTGCCGCGAGTCTTGCTCCTGACTCTTGGACCGCTTGACTACGCTTCTCAGTGCTCCTGACGCGTACACGGGATCACCTCCGCTAATACAAGCAGCCTCTGCTCCGCCCCCTCCGCCCACGATCGCGCCTTCACTCGAGCCCGCAGTGTCTCGTCTCGCCGTGCCTCCCGACATCTCCAAGTCTTGTCCACCGGTCAGTCGCCCGCACGAGAGGGTGCACTGCTAGAGAACGAGCCATGGAGCTGACCCTCGAGAGTACGCCGACGCACCAGCCGGCCCAGTTCATGTTTCTTTGTGGTGGCAATAGACCCGACTCGATTCTCGATTCTCATAACTTGTTCCGACTCGCCGGCTTTTCGTAAACAAACACACACAAATCCACCACCACCATGGCTGCTACCGTCAACATTCGCCGCGATGTCCGCGACAGCTTCTACCGCTACAAGTGAGTCACGGCGCGCACGCGGCCTCTCGGCTTGGCGCGCACCGCGCTGACCATGGGGCTTGTTGGGATGCCATAGGATGCCGGTCTTGCTCACCAAGATCGAAGGCAAGGGAAACGGTATCAAGACGGGTGAGTCGTTACACGCGAGGCGCGCGCGAGTCGCTGGTTTCTGACCCTTCCGATTTGTGCCGCAGTCTTCCCCAACATGGCCGACGTCGCCCGTGCCCTGAACCGCCCCGCTTCCTGTGAGTCAACGTATTGGGGGCGCCGTGGCGTGAACCGCCGCCAGAAAAAAGCTGACGGGGCGAACGGAAATGGCAGACCCGACCAAGTACTTTGGGTGCGAACTCGGCGCGCAGGCCACGTTCAACGACACGACGGAACGGTACATTGTCAACGGAGCGCACGACCAGAACCGGATGCGCGAACTCCTCGACGGGTTCATCGACCGCTTTGTCCTGTGCCAGTCGTGCAAGAACCCCGAGACCGAGTTGATCGTCTCGCGCGACGGCTACATCACGTCCGACTGCAAGGCGTGCGGGTACCACGGCGACATTGACATGCGCCACAAGTTGACGACCTTCATCAGCAAGAACCCGCCGAAAAAGGCGGGCAAGAAGGGCAAGCGGGGAGCGGCCGGTGCCGACTCGATCGCCGGCCAGCCTGGTCAGGTCGAAGGCGTCGAGGACGAAGACGACGACGACGACGAGTTGACGCGCAAGATCCGCGAAGGGGCCGAAAAAGTCATGACCGAGGAGGAGGCGGCGCGGTTGATTGCCGAGCGCGAGAAGGAGGACGACTGGGCCGACGAGGACACGAGTCCGGAAGCGGTCGCGAAGCGCATGGCCGCCCTCGGAGTCTCGGCCGACTCGTCCCTGCTCGCGGGTGTTCTGGACGACGACGACGACGAGGCGTCGACGGGCCCGTACGGCGAGTTTGCGGCCTGGGTGACGGAGCAGAAGGAACAGGCTGGCGGCGACTTGTCGGCGGCCGAGTTGTACAAGGAGGCCGACGCGCGTGGGGTGACCAAGAAGCCGCACCGCCTGTTGCCGGTCTTGTTCCCGGCGCTCTTTGACGACAAGGTCACGGCCGAGTTGCCCAAGTACTTGCCGGTCCTCGCCAAGGTGAGCGAGCGTTTCCGTGTCACTTTCTGTCGCAGCTCCGAGAAGACGCGCTCCTCTCGCACGGGCGGCTGCGTGACCGTGGTAACGCTTGCTGACGTTTTCACCCTTCGTTCGAAATCGCGCAGCTCAACACGTCTGAAAAGACGGCCAAGGCGCTCGGCGGCGGGATCGAAAAGCTCGTCGAGGCGTACCCGGACACGCTCAAGTCTGTGCCCAAGGTGCTCATGATCCTGTACCAGGCCGACGTGCTCGACGAGGACGCGATCCGGCACTTTGCGACGCACGTCTCGAAGAAGTACGTGAGCAAGGACTTGAGCAAGAAGGTGCGCAAGGCGGCGGACCCGATCTTGCAGTGGCTCGACGAGGCGTCGTCGGACGAGGACGACGACGAGGACGAGTCGGACTAAGCTGGGCGAGTCTTTCGCTCGGTTCAGGCCATCTCAGCTTGTTTTCGTTCTCCTTTTTGTTTTTTTTCGCCTAGCCCTTTGACCCGCCTCTCCCCACTCTGGTCTCATATCATGTAATCACTTGTTAGCTTTTACATGCCCTGTCTAGACCATCCCGAAGAGAGAAAATGCGATTTGGAGTACTGGAGAGACGACGAGAGTTGCCCCGCTCTCTTTGCTCAGCTCGCCGTCCTCGTCGCGCCTCTTTTGCGTACCCATACGCAGTGAGCCGGGCCAAGAGAGCAACGACCAGTCATGGCGCAGCAGTTCATCGGCAGCGTGATTAGCCTTGTCTCCAAGAGCGACGTGCGTGGTGTTCTCCTCACAGGCTCTCGCTGCTCCGAGGACTCGTTCGAGGCAGGAGTATACTGACAGTGGAATACGCACAGATTCGCTACCAGGGCGTCTTGCACTCGATCGACCCGCAGGCAGCGACCATCTCGCTCGAGAAAGGTCAGTCAGTCCTCTCGCTCTCGCACCCGTACAGGTCACGGCTCTCCGCAGTGTCCTGCCCTGAGCGATGCCAGGCGCGGAGACTCGACTGACACGCATACACGCACCACCGCAGTCCGCTCGCTCGGGACTGAAGGCCGCAAGGGCAATCCCGCCGAAGAAGTGCCCGCCAACGACAACGTCTACGAGCAAGTCCCTTTTGCGTCCCGTCCCCGCACTCCGAGTCACTGACACGCTTGGACACACCACCGCAGCTTTATCGTCTTCCGCGCTTCCGACGTCAAGGACCTCCAGATCGAAGGTCCCGCCGAAGAAGAGGCCGCGAAATCGGCCGCTCCGAGCGACCCGGCAATCGTAGGCGTGCGCAGATTACCCGAGATTAGAGTTACTTGAGTGGTATGTTCGTACTGATCCTTTCGGCTGCCAGCAGACTGCCGCTCCTGCCTCGACCGCCGCCGCCCCGGCCGCCGCAGCTTCGCCCGCTCAGCCTGCCGCTCCCTCGTCGCCGGCCAAGCCGCAGCAGCCGCAGCAGCCGCAGTCGCCCTTCGTCCAGCAGCCTCCCGCGCCTGGTGCTCCTCCGCACTTTGCCGCCGGCCCGCACTCGCCCTTCCAGCAGGCGCCGCCGTTCCCTCCTCCGTTCCCGCCGAATGGTCCGTTCCCCGGCCCGCCGCCCGGTCATCAGTTCGGTGGCCCTCTCCCGCCTCCGCATGCATTTGGTGGTCCTCCGGGCCAGTTTGGCATGCCCCCGCCGGCGGGCTTCCCGGGTCACTTCCAACCGGGGCCGTTCCCGCCTCCGTCCCTGCCGCTCCCCCAACAGCAGCAAGGTGGTCTGAGCCCTTCTGCCCCGGAGCAGCCTTCCACTCAAACTGCTGCCAGTCTCGCCTCGCCGGGAGCCCCGATCGCGCCAGTCGCGCCCGTCACGCCGCAAGAAACTCGTCCAGAGACCAACGGGACCGCCGGTGCCCCTCCTTCGTCGCCAAAGAAGCAGCCTGCCGATGTCGAGCAGCTCGCCAAGGACATGTCGCGCACCAACATTGGTCAGCAGCAGTCGTCCGGACGTCGCACCGAGGACGGCGTCGGCGCGTCCGTCTTCTCGGGACCTCGCGGCGGTCGCGCTGGCCAGCAGCAACAGCCTCAGCACGCCGCTGGTGGAGGTGGAGGTCGCGGCGGAGGACAAGGCCGCAGCCTTCAGCCGTTCGGTCAGAACGCTCAGCCTGCCCGCGCAAACGTCCCGCAAGCCGACTTTGACTTCGAAAAGGCCAACGCGGCGTTCCAGCGCCCCGGAGATGCTACTGCTGCTCCTGTTCCTGCATCCGCAGCCGTGAATGGCGGTAGCGCCGACGACGACTTTGTCGTCCCTCCCCCGGCTCCCGAAGAGTACTACAACCCAAAGTCGTCCTTCTTTGATTCGATCTCGTCCGACGTCAAGAGTCGCGCCGAGGCCGCTGCCAACCCACCTCGTCGGGACCAGGGTCAAGGTCAAGGTCAGGGTCAGGGTCAGCAACACCAAGGAGGAGCACGTACCGGCGGCGGTGGTGGATACGGTCGGTTCGATCGCGCAAAGGAGCGCGAGAAGAATATGGAGGCGTTTGGAGAGACGGGCGCTGGGCTCGGGAATGGTCCGAGAGGCTTTAGGCGCGGACCGGGTGGCGCGCAGGGTCAAGGTCAGGGTCAGGGCGGTGGTCAGGGTCAGGGTCGACAGGGCGGTGGCGGCGGACGCGGACGCCGTGGTGGCGGTGGTGGGGTGAGTCCGGACTCTCTTCTCTTCTTCCGTCCCATCGCGCTGACGAACTCTGTTTGCATCCTTCAGTATGGTCAGCGTCAGCAAGGTCAGGGTCAACAACAGCAGTACACGCCGCAGCAGCAGCAGCAGCAGTAAAATCGGCTCGACGATATACCTTCCTCCCGCTTCCCACCGATCCCCCAATTTCACCGACCCTTGCTTTGTGCTTCGGTCTCTCGACAGCTCGCAAATTGCTTCTTCCTTTTCCCCATCTCACCTACCAAGCTCCGCGCCTCGGTGTAACCCTAGACTTTGCGCAAATCTACTAAAAAGTTTTCTTGGCCAGCTTTCTCATCAGAACTGTGCTCCGCGGTGAGAGACGCGAGCGTACACGGCGCAGTGCAACAAAGAAAGCTACAGAAAGACTGGTGGCCAGTACGTCGACGTGACAGAACGAGGCGTGAGAGGGAAGCTGCTCAAGAGTCGGAGGTTTTGAGGTGAACATTTCGAGCGGGTGCCAGAGGTTTGAAGAGGTGGGGTACGACATGATATAAAGATCCAGTACATGAACCCCGGAGTAGGTGACAAGAGCGGGCGAGGATATAATGAAAACGACAGCAGGCTGCAGGGAGAGAGCAATGGCGGGCAGACGGAAAGCGGGGAGCCCTGAAGCATATTGCCACGTAGGACCTCCTCAAACGTGGAGACGGCACGCGGGTGAGATCAGTTGTAGTCCGGCAGGAGGTCAACTTCGGGGTCGTAGCTTCGCGGGTTCGAGTAGGGATTCTCGTCGTCCGCTTCGAGGTAGCGTGCGAGATTGCCGTCATAGTTGGGCGGGGCGCTGTTCGGTCGTCCCTCGAAAAAAAAAACGATGAGTTCACTGAAGCGTGCAGAAGAAGAATGAAGTACGCGGACTCACGAGAGCAAGCCGCGGCCGAGTCCGTCGCCGGCACCGGCCTGAAGTCGTTCGGCGTCGGCTTGAGCGCCGGGAGCGACCACAATGGCCGTGACGGTGTTGCTCCTGCTCCTCCTTCCCGTCAAGAAGCTGCCGAGTCCTCCTCCCAGCGGTGGTCGCGGGGCCGGCGGCGGCGGAGAAGTACGCTCGCGGTCACGTGTTTCGTCGACGCCCGTCTCGTTCAAGTTGACGACCGAAGACGCAGCCGATCCGTTAAGCGAGGCGACTTCGATGCGGTGGTTCGGCCTGCTGGTCAATACGCGCTTCAAGACGCTCTTGGACGGTCGGCGTGCCGCGTTCCAGGCTTCGAGACCGAGTGGCGTCGACGGGACGAGGATGACCGGACCTTGGTGCGACTTGGTCAGCGTCGCGGCGATCGCGAAGGCCTGGTAGTGTTGTCGGACTTTGGGGCCGAGGTCTCTGTGTATCCGGAGATGCCGTCAGAAGCTGTCTGTGTTTCGTTGTAGATCGGACGGGGAGCGAGACTGACACGCCCCGTAAGAACAGAGTCAAAAGGTGGAGTTTGCGCAAGACCTGGCTTTGAGCGCCTCCAGATTGCCATTTCCTGTACGCGTACGAGGAAGAGTCAGTGTTGGCGGACGGAAAGAAGTGCAGAAGTGGGGGAAAGACTGGGCTCACGAGAAGCAGTACGCGAGGACAATCTCTTCCGTCTCTTCGGTCGTCTCGGCTTTAGTAAAGAGCACGCCCACTTTGCGTTGGCTGAGCGGCATTGTCTCTGCTCCGGAGCTCGATGCAGTGTTGGGAGATGTCCCTCCGGCGGAGACGGCTGAGCGGGGGGCGATGAAGATGCAGCGACGAGTTGGCTGGCGAGATGACTGCGATCAGGACACTAGGTGTACAGGTCGATAGCGAACTGCTGTCTCGCAAGCCTATCGAGTGTTAGAGTGACAGTTAGAAGCGCGCGGGCGAGACGAGACGAGCCTCGCCTCTCGGAAGCCGATCTCCGCCCAATTTGTGATCGAAGGGCGCGTCTCCTCTCCTGCGACTGTCGGACTCGTCGCCCTTCACACTAGTCTATAGCTGACCTCTTCTCTCTCTAGTCCTCGGCAAAACGAGGAAGAGAAACTGAAACCGGGGAAACATTACTTCCTCCTCGTCTACAAACACGACTGCCTCGGTCTTTCCCGCCGCCGCCGCTGCTCCTTCCTGCTGCACGGCTTGCTTTAACCGATGATGAGCTTCGACTCGTCGGCTTCGTCGAACGAGTACTCCGGAACCTCGAGGTTGAGAGGAGCCGGTCCTCGGCGGGCGCGCCCCGACTGTTGCAAAGAGGAAAGAGCGTGTCAGCATCCGGCCAGAATACCCGTAGAGGAAAGAAATAAAATCGACAATATCGTAATGCCAGTTTGTAATAAGATCTGATGTCAGTACAGAGCTCTGGAACGAAGGAAAGAAGGAAGGGAGAAGGAGACACACGATCCGTGCTGCGAGGGGACGGAAACGCCGAGGTCAGCGAAAAGGTTCAAGGGACCGCGCAGCTCTTGACTAGGTACTCACGCAAGGGCAGTACCATCCACCGTAGTCACCAGCCTCTCCGATCGGGACCTGCGCGAAGGAAAGAGGTGAGCGCGGGCGGGGCGAGCAAGTTGGAGATCGAAACTCGACGCACACATCCGAGGTGAGTGCAGACACCTGTGACGACAAAGTATGGTCAGCAGAAAGCACAGAGGGACCTAGTTGAAATGGCAAAAAGGGCGCACCGAGCATGACGAGCCACTCGGGCTTCTTGACGCGGTCCGAGTCCTTCTGCGGGTCACGCAGCGACGAGACGTCGACCTGGTTGGCCTCCTCGATCTCGCCAGCGGTACGGTGACGGATAAAGACGGGCTTTCCACGCCACTGCGGATCGGAGCGCGGGTCAATCCCAGCCGCGAAAATAGACCGCCACTTAAAAGAGAAACGGACCTTGATGATGACGTTCTTGCCTTCGGGGATGGTCGAGAGGTCGACCTCGACCTTGGCGAGGGCGAGGACGTCCGACGAGGCGCTCATGTTGGTGAGAAAGTCGGTGACGGTCGACTTGGCACCGGCGGCGGTGACGAGGCCCATCGATCCGACCATGAAGTAGCTGAAGGCGCGACCTTTGTCCTGCGAGGTCGCCTTGGTGTACTTGGAAAAGTCGGGGACCTCGGTCGCGGCGTCGAGGTTCTTGCTCGAGGTCGAGAGGTACCGCGACTGGTAGGATCCAAAGGTCGAAGCTGCAGGCGGGCGGCAATCGCGACGAGTCAGCGCTTTTGATCTCACAGTAGCCAGACGCTCTTCTGCTCTGCCCCGCTGGCGACACGGTTGTTCGAAGGAACAAGCGACGGCACCACCGCCGCCAATCGCGCCGAGGCCGATTCCTCCGGGCGGAGTGCCAAGAGGAAGCGCGACCCCGTGGGTGGCGACTGCTCATTGCACAGCGAGTAGATCGGGCTGCATCGATCGGCACGGCGTGTGGCGAGACGGTGCGAGATGTTGAAAGGGTCGCCGAGGGGAACCTGGGCGGGCGAGCGGAGGGCGACCTCACCGTTGACCTTTGAGTTGACGGTGACGCCGGCGAGGCCGACCGAGTGACTGGCAGCCCAGCGAGGGACCTTGTCACCCCGTCCAGCGGCCAGGCCGTGTCTGTGACCATGCTCGGCGGGCTTACCCGGGGCGGCGAGGTTGAGCGCGCGGGCGGCCGGCACTCCGGTCGCGAGCTGCGACACGGTCGGCGCGAGGTTGACGGCGCGGCGAGTCAGCGACATCCTTCACTGGTGCGTGCGTGCGTGCGTGCGTGCGCGTGCGCGTGGGCAGAGACGAGGTCGTGAGAGCGAGGCGAGCGGCGAGAGGCGACGACTTCGACGCGGCCAATCGGAGCGACTCTTTCCATCTTCTCGAATTCATTCCACGAGTACACGTGAGGTAGCGCCATGCATTGCATGCCATACACATGCCCACAAAGGGCCCCCCAGAAACTGTCCCTCGAAAAAGAAAACTCCAATAGCCTCGGCTGGCGCTGCAACTACCACGGCCACAGTTTCCGCGCCAGCGCCCGCGCATACGGAATGTACGATAAAGAGTACCCTGGCAGGAGCATTTATCGAGTGAGCATCGCGCGGACTCCAAAAAGAATCGTGCGAGCTTCAAAGGTGCACGCTTCGAAGCGCTTCGCACAAAGCCAAAAAGTCAGGCGCCGACTCACAGGCGTAGGAAAGGTAGGTCGCCACAGCGAAGATAATCACGAGCATGCTGTGGACAACTGCGTCAGTTGCGGCGGTAGTCTGGCCCCGCGACTCTCTTCCCGTGCCCGCAAAGTAGGAGGAAACGGAAACGCACTCGATCTCGATAGCGAACGCAAAGACGAAAGTGAGCGCAATGCAGAGCAGGAAAACTCCTGCCCATCATGACGAGAAGCAGTCAGCTCTCAAGTTACTTCAACGGTGGCAGCCTCGATGGGGGGCCGGGACCTGCGCGTGCGACTTTCCGCCACCCCTCCAAAGAGGCAGAATCATAAAAGGACTCCTCGCTCACTCACCCGCCGCGTATATCCGCACCGGATCCATCATCATCTTGCACTGCTTCCAGAACCCGAGCAAGAACCCGGTTCCGACGAGCGAGCAGACAACTCCGAGCGTGTACAAGGTCGCAAAGAGGGTGATCTGACCGAGGACGAAGCAGATGGCGCCGATCAGGGAGAGCGCAAAGCCGCAGACGAGGCTGTAGAACAAGGTGTACACCGGAGGATTGAGGGGTTCAGTGGACCGTCCCCATGCATGCCGACCACCGCTAGTAGGTAAGGAAAAGCAAAGAGAAGCCCGACTCACCAGATCCCGAAGCCATACAGCCGTTGCGTACGCGTCAGATCCAGGAACTTGAAAGCCGAGTCGTCCTGTTCCGCAGGAGAAAAGGACCGCGTTAGGGTGCCTTTGGAGAACCAGCACGAGGCTCGGGCTGAAGAAGAGGAGGAGGAGGAGGATACGCACCCCGGTCGTCATGTTGTCGACGATGGCGGCCGACTCGGAGCCGCTCAACTTGTTCCAGAGCCCTTCCATCTTCTTGAAGCGTGTCCTTTAGGGTCTATGTATCGAGGTCCGAACCCCGTCGGTGTTGGTTGATGCACGGAACTGTGCGCTCTCGGCGATTGGCGATTCGGCAGCAGCGAGAGACGAGCAGTAGAGCTGGAGAGCGAGCTATAGCTCCTTTGAATGGTGTGGGCTCGCGCTTCGGGCTGTTGGTCTAGCGTGCGTGGAGACGGCGCCCGCTTTCTCTCGACAAACGAACGCGGACCAAAGTCCGAGTCCGCGGACCACGTACAAAGTCCGAAGATATATGGCACCATGCAGATTAAAGAGAGGATCTAGGTATAAGTCAGGGGTAAGTTCTATGATGTATATGAAAGCGATCTCGTCTATGGCCGCCGCGCCGAAGCTCCGGCAGCGTAATGATCGCGATATGCAGCCTGCAGGAGGAGCACGAACGCTTCTGCCTCGGGCGACTGGCTCGCCTCCGCCTTGAACGAGAGCGGGTCCACGACCGGCGCCAACCAGCCCGTCGAACGGTCCACGGCGGCGAACACGGCGGTGCGGATCGTGTCGGCTTTGGAGACGAACGACGTGTTGCCGGTGAGTTGGGCGAGACGATAGGCCGAAGCGGCGAGGAGAGCGGAGCCGGACGCGTCGGAGAAGGAGGAGCCGGACGCCGAGTCGTAGTAGTTTGGCAAAAGTCCGTCGCTCTATCGGCAGCGAGGTTTTCTTGGGTCAGCGCCGGAGCAAGTCGCGACGAGCACGTGCCACCGCAATGCGGAAACAAATCCCGTATGCACTCACCTTGATCTTTTGGAAAGCGGCGCCAAGGATCTCTTGCACCCAGGCAGTCAAGTCGGCCATCTCGCTCGTAAAGTCACCCGCCCATTCCGAGTTTTTCATCGTCGCCAAAACGCGCAGGCTCCCGTACGCCGCCCAGCCATTGCCGGTGTTCCACAAACCCGAGTCTTGTCCGTCTCCGAGCACGATATGCTTCCAGGCGCCCGAGTCGGATTTGAGGTGACTCCGGTAGAGCTTGATCTGGTTGTACGCCTCGGAGAGATACGACTGATCGGACGTGGCGACGCCAAAGTATGCCAAAAACGGAGGAACCTGCGCAGCGCGGAAAAAAGAGGGTCAACTAGTCTTATCAACACCTCGAGGCAACTTGAAAGCGCGCACCATCGAGACAAAGTCGGCCCAGAGCGAGACCGGCTCGTCGGGAGGTCGGTGAGAGATGGCACCATCGGCAGATCGCGGGACAGACTCGAGCAAAAACTCGACTTGTCGTTTCGCCTGCGACATGTACGTCGCATTGGCAGCTCGATCGGAAAACGCAGCGGCGACGAGCCAGCCGACCCCAAGAGCCGGGGGATCGCCCGCGGCGCCCCCGTTCACGTATGCGAGCTGCGAAGTACCGCTCGGCTTCTCGCTCGCCCAAGTCTGCACGAGGGTTTGAACCTTGCTTGGGGTATCGTCAGAGGGTGGAGGGTACGAGGCGGAGGAAAAGACCGAGCAGGAAGGGTATTCGAGTTCGAGAAGCGCTTCCATGGCCGTCCCTGCTGTCCATCTGCGGGCGTGTCGAAGAGTGTCAGCCAGAGTCTGTAGGAGAAGGGAGTCTACCGCACGCACGTGTCTGTCGCTGATTGATCCAGGCGTTGCTCGACGAGCCGGACGACGGTGTCGGACAACAGTCCCGAGCTAACGGGAGCGCCGTAAGCCGCTATAGACAGTCCGGCGACAGCGGCAGCTGCGAAGAATGAACGGCTATGCATCTTTGATGACCGGCGAGCCTGTATAGGTTTTCAACGCGGGAAAGGACAACCGCTAGCAGCTGCGGCAGCTCAGCGAGGTGAGCGCGCGCAACCGTCTTCTTCGTCGCGACGCCTTAGCGCGCTCGCTGGCCTCGCGGGAGCAGATTAACGAGTGATGTCAGAAGCAAAGAAGCGGCTGCTCGATGTGGCAGCTGGCGGGGACAAGCTCATGCCCGCAGAGGAAAGCGATCGGGTTGAATTGGCGAATGGTCGAACCGGCGCGCCGCAGTACGCGCCCTCAAAGACGCGGGGCGTAGCATGGTTCTGTAGACGACGAGCCTGCCCGGAAGTTCGGCCCCGGTACTGTCCATGTGCGCAAATAGACTGTGTAAGCGGGGTGAACGGTCGGCAGATGGGAAGAACCTTCCTGTCTCGGCTTCGAGCTTTCGGCTGCGCTGATTTGAGTGTGACGCGCCCCCGATTAACACGCCATCGTCCTCGGAGAACTGGGGAACGCATTGCAACTTAGATGTAGCAAGTGGCACAATATGTTGCGAGTACAGAAAGAGAGAGATTTGCGAAACAAGGGTACAAAAAACAGGACGGATTTGGAGGGCGCGGAGTATGAGACGTACATCGATTGGCGCGCCGTGAGAATAGCTAAATGTGGGTACGGCCTGTACGTAGGAATGTCACGTATGTGCATGCATCACTGAGCAGAGTACTGCGAGAACGAGTTCTCCTCGACCTTGGGGAGCGAGGACATGAAAGATTGGGGCGACGCGCGCGCGGCTGCCGTTCCGGCCTGTTGCGGCGGGGAGAGGGACAGCGGAGCGAAAGCTGCAATCGCAGACGACGGCGACGGGAGCGGACTGTTGCTCGGCGAGCCGCTGCTGCCGCCCGTGCTCTGCTTTTGAGACTTGGCCCAACGCAGGCCGCAGGCGTTGCAGAGCGTCTTGTTGCCGTTCGGTCCACTTCGCCATCTGTAGACCACCTAGTCAATATCTCGAGTCTCGTGCAAGATAGGTCCGCAGGGACTGACTCGGGAGAGTCGGTGCGACCGCAGTTCTGGCAGATTCGGTTCGTGTTTGAAGACGCTTGCGATCCAGTCTCGGACGAAGTGCGACGGGCCTTGGCAGACTGTCGAGACTTGGACGAGTCGGACTGGGACGCGCTGCCACGCTTGCGGCGCGTCGCGATGAGGTACTCCTTCTCGTCGCGGAGCTTTTTGTTCATGTTCTGGACTGCAGCGGGTAACAGATCCGGGTGAATTTTCTGCTGCGAAGGGCGCACGCACGGTGAAGGACGCCTGGCGACTCACGCTGATGAAGCTCGAACTGCCAGCTCGTCGGGCGGCGGGTCTCGAGCTCGTCGAATACGTTGTCGCTGACGGAACTCGGGTGGACGAGCGTCTTGAACGTGCTCTGGAAGGCAGGCGCAGTCGCACTCCCTTCGCGACTGCTGTGATTGCTGCCGGACGCGCTCGATCCGGCGTCGGAACCCGCCGGGGACTGCCCCGGGACAGAGACGTAGACGGGAGCGGCGAGGCTGAAACCTCCCCGAGATTTCCGCTCTTCGGAAGAGACTTCGTTCGTTTGAGTGATGACTGAGATGTGCATAGGCGCGCGAGAGGTAACGGGTGCGCTCTCCTCTTCCACCTCGGGGTGACGCGGGTAAAATCCTGCGCAGGAGAGCCGAGAGGTGAGCGGAGCTTTCGGGGGACATCATCGCGGATCACTCACTGGTGACCACTTCGCTCATGCCGCGACGAGTGCGAACTTTGTAGCGGAGCGTAGACGGAGCGCCGAGTTGAGCTTGCTGCAGCGCAATCTCCAGGCTCTGACGATACTCCGGCAACGCGATATCGAGGAGGGTAGAGCCGACTGATACGAGAGCGACACATTAGCCCGCGAACGGCGAACGCATGGGCTATCGATTTCTGTACTCACTGAGCTCTTGCGACGGGTATCCCAGGACGGATGCGGTCCCTTGCGTCGCCGTCAGGATCGTACCGCGCAGGTCGAGCTTGGCGAAGAACTCGGTGTCGCCGAGACCGCCAGCCTGACGCAGCTCGTTCCAATTCATCTGCATCACGTCGCGTGGTCGCGCAATCGCGATGACACACTTGCGACCCTTGCCCGGTTCGATGTGCAGCTTGCCGATCGCCTCGATCCAGACGTAGCCCGAGTGCTTGCGTCGGACGCGGTACAACAGCTTGACGATCGAGTTGGACACGATCGAGGCGTCCTTGAGCTGACGCATGACCGGCACGACGTCGGAAGGGTGGCAAAGGGACGCGAGGGTCGCGCCGACGAGCTCGCTCGCGTCGTATTCGAGCACCTTAGCCACGGCGGGCGAGCAGTAAAGCAGCGAGCCCTTCAAACTCAGGACGTGCACGAGGTCGTCCGCCTGCGCGAGGAGGAACTTATGGAACGCACGACGGTCGATCTCGTTGTCGAGGGCGTCCATCTTGCTCGAAGCGACGATGTCGAGCAGGGCATCGTCGGTCTTGTCGGACATCTCTCCGTAGGCTCCGCTCATTTGAGCGCCCGGCGAAGGCTTCTGGTAGCCCGTACTGCCGATGCTGCCGTTCTTCGGCGGTGCGGCGAGGCCGTTAGATCCCGACGCGGTACCCGAAACTTGCCCATTCGTCGGCGGACTCGTTCGCATCGCCGTCTCGGGCGAGTCATCGACCATCGCCCAATCGTCACCGCCATCGGCAGCCCCGCCAGCTTCGACGGCTTGCATCGAGACCGTTTTATTCGAGTCGGTGGCGGAGGAGATCGACGGCATGGTAGGATTGCGGATGATGGCCGAGTTGTAGGCGTTGCCCACCAGAGAGTAGTTGACGACGTAGGTGCCGTCGCGCATCCTGTCGAGGATGGCGTTGGGCTGGTCGACCAAGTCGACCTGGAAGCCGACAAAGTAGGCGATCTCTTCCGTATCCCAGCAGATCGGAATGCTGGAGAGAGAAAGGGAGGTCAGCCTCGGTTTTGAGCGACAAGCCTGCGGAGGAGCTCACATGGTTACGAGGTTGATGAAAGGTCGGCCGGCTTTGGTGTAGTTAATGAGACTCGACTGACTTTCTTTGCCGGCTTGAATGTGCTGGCGCATGTGCCACTGCGGGAGTCAAAACGAACATCAGCTCTGCCCCGCCTGTGGAGAATTTCGGCGGAGGTGTGCACGCACAGCTGCATTGCCGTCGGTGTACTTGCGCGGCGCTCCTTGGACGGTACCGCCGCCAGGCGTCTGAAGGAACCGGCAGTTGCGACCGATGATTTCCTCGTTCGAGTAGCCGGTCATCTTGACGAACGTGTCGCTGACAAACACCAGAGGCTGATCGAACCGGCGGGCGTCGACGACCGCGAACGCGCACGAAGAATCGACAGGTCCGATCTGCCAAAGCGGGAAAGAGGTCAGTGGCGGCGTCGACGGCGTGATGACGGGAATGAACAGGAGCTCAAATCGAGAGCGCACCTGAATCTGCGGATTTGGCCGAGCTGCAACGCGGGCCAACACCCCGAGCATGTCGAAACCGCTAGAGGAGTACAGTCCGGCAAAGTTGCTGCTCGCGCCGGGAGCAGGTGGCGCCGGCAGGCCGAGAGCTGTCGGGTTGAAGATCTCGGTCGGCGGCTGCGCTGGCGGCAAATTGTGCGAGAGCGACGGCATCTTGTACGCGGTACTGGAAGACGGGTTGACGCTGATGACCGAGGATCCGTATGGCGCATAAACGGGGGATTCGAGCTCGGCCGATGTCGGCTGGTACAGCTGTGCCTGTGCGGGGGTGGGACGGGCTTGACTGGTCGTGTAAGACGGAGCTATAGAGGAGGGCATGGTGGAGGTGTAGGCCACGCCCGAGGACGACGCGACGGAAGAAGCAGCTGTCGATGCTGGATAGGAAGACGGCGCCTGGCGCTGCTTCTGTTTCCGCGCCGCCGTGTCGGACTGCTGCATGCTACCGGAAGCGTAGCTCTGCTGTGCACCGTAAGCGTTGGACGTGTAGAACGGCGACGCCTGAGACGGAATCTCGTTCCGCGGCGTCGTGTTGGAGCCGCCGAACTCGTAACCGTACGGGAGCGGCGAGAATCCGGACCTGCGGGTCGGAAGGGCATGAGCATCCCTTCGACAGTGCAGCAGCCCCGAGAGAAAAGAGAAGCGCACCCGGAGGGAGGATCTGTCACGCCGACTCCGAGCCCGAACGGGTCAGAAGGTCCGCCACTGGCAAACTTTGGCAGGGTGAACTGCCTCGAGAACGTGCTCGGATCGAAAGCCGACGGCGACAGTCGTGCATGGTCCATCGGGTCGAACGTGCTGTACGCGGCGCCGCTGTTACGCCCTGACGACGAGGTTCCGGCGACGTTGGAGCCCGCGGCGGCGGCGTAGCCGAGACTGGCTCCCAACGCGTGCTGCACCTCCTCGCTGACTGTGCGCTGCAGTGGTCCGCCTGGTCGACTCAGTCCCGTCACGCCGGAAGGGGTTCCGCCCATCGCCGGAGAGAGACCGCCGAGCGTCGCAGCAAGGTCCGAGTCGTCCATGCCGCCGCCGTACGACCAGTACGCGTCGTCGACCCGCGAATCCATCTCGTTGCACTCGTCACTGTCCGGCTGATGGTATCGTGTAGCGGCTTGGTGAGCTCGGAAGCAGGCCGGGGAAGCGGGCAACGAGGCGTGGTCCGACCTGGATGCGGTTCCCGAAGGCGGAACCGAGACTTGGGCTGGGCAGGCTAGCTGCGAGCGGGTGTAGCGGTCTACTTGCGTAGGCGTTACAATGTGTGTTGGGTCACCGATGCGGGCGCTGGCTGCACGACTGAGCTCCTGTGCATAGCCCAGATCACCTCCACATCTGCAAACCGGAACGAGGGCCGCTCAAATTCCCGTCCGATCCACAGGGGACGTCGATCGGCGGGCGCCCTCGCCTCGAGCCGCTTTCAAATATTGCAAACTCCTTTTCGTTCCGAGCGCTTCCGACAGCTCTTGCCGGGCTCCATACATAGACGTCTTTCCAATGATGGGCTCACAGCGCACGTACACCGTGCCGGACCAGTCAGGAAGCGGGATCTGTGCAATTTTCCGCGGGCGAGTGTCAAAGCTTCGCCCCGCATTTTAATACAACCACGCGAGCAGAACTACGTCACGATCGCCTTGGAGCAAGCTTGGATTGTCTCAACCTGTTTAATCCTGAGGCGATCGTCAAGGCTTGCGAGGTGCTGCAGCATGGCTGCAGTGTGCACATATGCGGCGCCTGCTCCGCTCTGAGATACTGTATGTCTGTTGCCGGTCTTACTTGGAGCCTTGAGTGAGGGCGAGCCGTGCCTTCCGTAATGGAATTCATTGAGCGACTCTAAATGAACGTTCGAACTCGGAAGCTCTGGTCGCGACGTCGCGGCGACCTGGAAGTTTGCGTAGTCTAAACGCATGCTTGGTTGGCTTTAAGCTGGACACATGCGCATGCGGTTGCATGTATTGACGTCTGCCAGCTTGGAGCCGTCACGGAATCATGCTGGGGACGCTCGCGCAGGACCGGCAGCGGCGAAAGCTTGACAGCAGGGGCGCAAGCATTCTCACGAGCCCAGCGCAGACCCGCGGGCAGTAACGACCCTGGAATATGAAGATAGCGGCGAAGGGATCAGAGACTCCCTGGCATGGAGCGTATGTTGTAAGTCACATTGAGCCAAGGTTCGCGCTGATTGCGAAACGCCGCGAGCATTGCGCCGAAGTAGGAGAGTTTGAGGGCGATGGTGTTGAGGACAATCAAGAACTGACCCATGCGGATGTTCGAGGACGAGCAGCGGATCGGATGCGACGACGTACGTGACCGGGCGTAGCAGAATTCATCGTCGCTCAAGCGGGAAACGGCGGAAAGGAGCTGCGCGGCCCGAAACGCGACGGCCGACAGGGCGGGCGCGAGATACGGCCACCGAGAAGCCCACAGGTGGGCATGGCGTCGAGCATGAGGGACTCTGCTGCGCAGGAAGCCGTCCCGACTCGGCCTTATGTGTCGCGCGCGCGGTGGCGGAGTCGTCAACAACCGAGGCCGAGATCTTGCACGCCCCCGATTGACATGCGAGGATCAAAAGCACTGGCCGTCTGTAGCAGCCGGTGCAATTCCCGCAGTGTTGTGTGGGCGGAGGAGAAGGAGAGTCCGCGTCCGACGCCGCCTCACCCAACATGGCTTGCTCCGCACCACGCTCGATATGCTGCGCGGTTTCGCTAGAGTGTTGCGCGCAAACGGCCGCCCGCAGGCGGGGCCGCTGAGCAGCAAACGTACGCTCTTCTGGGGCGCATCAGCTGGCGCCGCATCTTCATCAGCAGGAGCAGCCTCGGCAGCAGCGGCATCCGCAAACCTCGCCGCCAATCATGTGCCGAGCGTCGCGGCCGACCTGCTGCCGCTCGTGTTTGGCGTCGTGCTCGCTCACGCCGCGATCGACGAAGAAGGCGACGGCGAACGGCTCACTTCGCCCCCGTGGAAGGTCGAATCGTTCGGAGGCAAAGGATCCGGCGCCGTCGCTTCGAGACCGATCGAACGAGGGGAGCGCCTCATCGCCGAGCGACCCTTGTGCATCTGGCCAAACAATCTGAGCGAGGAAGAGGCCCGGCGCTTGTTTGAGGCGATGAGTCCGACCGAGCAGAAAGTCTTCATGGACCTGGCGCGAACCGAAGGAACGGGCGCCGTTGGGCACCTGGACGACATCCGAGCAAAGCGCGCGACCAATGGCTTCAGCATCCCTTTGCTCGACGCGCAAGGCGCTTCCAAGGGTGTCGCCGGGATGGTCTTTCCCAAAATCGCACGGTTGGTCATGTCTCGCTCTCAGTCTGCTGATTCGGCTCAGGCATGCTCACCGCTGCGTACCTCCCATTCGCCAGAATCAACCACAGCTGCGCTCCGAATTGCGCCCAGGCCATGAACGTGCGTGATTTTCATCGCGGGAGGCGAGTGGCGGGAAAGATGCTAAGCCCTCTGTGGTCGACAGTACTCGACGCTGCGCATGGAGGTGTATTCTGTGACCGACATCCCTCAATCGAGCGAGCTCAGCATCGAGTACTTGCCCGGCCTCATCACGAGCTCGGCCGCCGAGCGAAGGCAGCAGCTCCGCACACATTTCGGTTTCGACGCTTGCCTCTGCCCCGTCTGTTCGGCATCACCAGAAGATGTCGCGCGAAGCGATGCACGAAGGCGAGAGATCAAGGCGATCTCGCAGTCTTTCCGTTATGGCGGCGGCGGAGACCGCAAGGCAAAACTCGCGGGCTTGCAACGCATTCAGGATCTGCTCACGGAGGAAGGGTACAAGGGTTTGCCAGACTTTGGTGCGTACCGCAAGTGTTGAGCACGCTCTCTCCCGTTGACGAGTCTTGCTCACCTCGCGTGTGGCCATGCAGGAGACTCGGATTTGAATCGGGCATTCACCATCTTTCGAACAATGTCAAATCGGAAGGGGGCAGGTAGCTCTACATGATCTATAAACTACGGGCGGTTCATCTCCCTGTATATTCTTTCGGAGGTTCACCGGCGTTGGGGAAAAGTATTCCTTGACTCAAGGTTGCGGCGTTAAGGTTGCGAATGATGTACGACCAAACGTCGTCGGACGGCCACTGGAGCGGCTGCGGTGCCTCAGATTGTGCATCTCATTGCGGGCAGACTCGGGGTTAGGGTCGGCGCCGCTGGCGCGGCGCACGGAGACGTGGCGACCTCGCTGGTCGGGATCCGAGGCGGGCGCGCTATCTTCGGTCCCGTGCCTGTTTCGCCAGAAACTCTCGCGTTTCAGGGGTCCAAACGAGGACGAAGTCAGTGGACGCGGCAGGTCGAACGAGGCACGATAGGTCTCCCCCGACAGTCTTGGCTCGCTCTCTGCGCTCGCGCGGGAGCTGTTCCGGCGCGACGCGTCGGTTATGAGGCGTTCGCGTGTCTCTCGCAGCTCGTCTCGACTCTTGAGGTAGCCGTGGACTCCGAGGTAGAGGGCGAGAAAGTCGGGGAAGAGGGCAGTCAACTGATGAGCAGCCGACATGGTCAGTTGCGGCGCACCCTGAGATATTTCGGGAAGCCAGATCTGAGCGCACCTGTTCGACCTGACCGAAAGTGATAAAGTCTGCACCACTCAGCAAGAATTTATTCAGTCCCTCGATGTACAGCCAGAGGTTCAGAACGAGCCAGAGCAGAAAGAGGAAGCCGGTGGTGCCGATGGTGATCCGCCGTTCCAGGCGACGATGCTCTCCAGCAGATCGGGTCTTGCGCGGGAGCCAGTGCTCGATGATGCTGCGTGGGAGGGGGTAAGTGTTGTCAGTCGCAACTGTCGAAGGAGCTTGAGAAGGTCGCGCTTGCGACTGACTAGTCGCTCCCGCCGAGTCGGTTCTCGCGTTTCTGCAGCAGCAGCCAGCCGTCGAACGCCAGCAGTGACCAGGCAATACCTCCGAGGATACATGCTGCAGCCGTAAGGTCAGCGGGGGAATTCAGCGAACGAAAAGGGTCGCGACTCGCTTGCTACGTTTGGCGATAGCGTGTAGTCGAGCTTCCCCTCGCAGTTGGACTGGTAGAAGTGCACTCCGCCATAGTTGACGTATCCGAAAAGCATCGTCCAGGCAGTCTGTATCCGCAGATTCCAATCAGCCGAGGCAGGACAAACGCACGTTGGACGCAAAGTGCTCTTCTCGGGCTGCGCACCATGCTGAGAAACCTGCCCGGAGATACAAGCTTTGGGGTGAGTGCTGCTGCTCACTTTTGTCGAGTGTAGGAGCGCACCAGAATGTAAAGATCGGCCAGCCCCAAGTCGTGTGGTGCTTCTTGAGGAGAGTCTTTTCGACTTCGCGGAGATGCTCCCGCGACGCCTGATGAGGCAGGCGATTGTGCCGGCGATACAGCTTCCTCTCCATGTCTGCCCTAGTTTTGCCAACCTGCAGGCAAAGCCGTGTCAGAGTCCGGACCGGGGCCGCTGACGGTGACAGGACAGCGTCGAACTCGCCTTTGACCATTGCGGCGCCAGAATCGCCGGCGACATGATGAAGACGAAGCCGAGCGCTTGCGGCCACAAGAACTGAGTCATGTACTTGGCCATCGCGCCGGTCTCGGCACCCGCCAGCACCCTGATCATCCCGGCCATGATGAAAGCGTGCGCGTTGAGGTTCTGCATGACCGCGACGCCCCAAACCTCGCTCGGAGCCACTGTTTGTTGCACGGTCATATCAGAGCCGAGACGAGTGTCACGAGAGTAGAATGAAAGCCTCACAAGTGTAGGCGACGGCGGCTATTCCGTACGAGACGATGGCCCAAATGAACTGGCCGGGTCCGTTCACGTTCGTCTGTGGCAGGATTCGAATAAGCCTGGACCTTAGACTTCTGCATCCCAGACGGCGAGAATGCACATTTGGACAAAGACCGCAGCAGAGCTGCTCCGTTCCCTTTGCGCAGTAGGCGTCGACATCCGTCCACCCGGCGGCATTGCAGAGCTTGGGGAAGACGTTCCGATTCGCTGTGGACAGCCCATGTAAGCCGGAGGCTCACAAACAAGACGCTGCTAGCTATACGATCCTGGAGATATGTAACTGATCGTGTTCAGCGACCGGCTGGCGTAGGTGTCCATGGAGGTCTGACTTTAGGAAGGATGCCCGGCCGAGTCTCAGGCGGCAAGTATCGCAAGCAATCAGACCAGTTTAGACCAGTTGAATTCTGAGGGCAGTGAGAGCAGAGAATCGACTTGACGGCTCGGTAGTCCTCTCCTGCCACGATAAGAACTAACGCTCGGACCCCTCTTCCAAGTGCGCGGACAAGCCGAAAGAGGAGACGCCGTATCGGTGCAGCACAGCCGCGGAACTCCTTCGACCGCCATAAGAGTCGGCCCTCGCGGTGCAGAGGACTAGATATAGAGACACGAGCTGCTAGCGCTGCGGCCCCTGTCGTGGCCAGCCGCCGGCAGAAGCAAGCTTGCCCATAGTCTGGAGTTCAAACATCGAGCAGGTATCGCACAGCTTCGCTTGCGTGTCTTTGGCGCGGCAGCGATCTCAGCGATAGGGTCAAAAGATACGTGCAAGAAAAATACAGGGGGAGGATTGTGGGAGCGCCCGAAGCGAGGAGGCGATGGCGGTGGCGAAAGGAGGCAGCACCTAAGTTAGTCCGCACTGCGGCGTTGCGAGGAGAAGTCGATTCGGGGGCGAGAGCAACTTAATTCCGCTCTCCTGCGTTGACTTGGTCAGAACGCGCCGGCATTTACGAGAGGCGCCGTGGAAAGAATGGCTGCTCGGTGACAGGCCGGTGGCGCTCGTTCGCCGCAACATCTCGGAACGGCCTCGGACCAGCGTACCTGAAGGCCAGCCAGTATATTCAGTCTGCCTGGTAGAAGGAAGGAGTGCTCCGACGGCAGAGGGCTGACGAAGGGTCGAAATGGGTCGAATGCGATGGCGTCGGATCCGTACAAACGGACTCCAGGAGCGCGTGAGCTCCGGACGAAGCCGGAACTCGTGCGAAGGCAGCAGGAACCGGCCGATGATCCTTCCCGAGGTGTAGCTCATGTCTGAGCCCGTGAATAAGAAGGTTGGGAAATTTGAGGTGATTGTAATCAACGACGGAGCAAGGGGATTACAATTTGGTCAATTGCTCACGTCGCGGCGCGCTTTTCCATCCGCGAAGACGCGTCTCTCCCTCTCTCCCAATCTCGCCCGTCGCTGCCACAGCTACACGCGCACAGTGACGCACCATGTCGAACAACATGGACGTCGACAACGATGGAGCGCAGCCGGACCAGCAGCCTCGCAGCACCTCGCCGCTCGCGTTCCCTTCCTCGTCTGCGGGCGGGCACCCTTCCAGCGACGCGCGACCAGCGACCGTAGACCGCTTGCGCGCCTCGGGCAGTGGAGGTGCGTACTGAGCAACCATCACAGAGACATTGCCAGAGCTCGCTGACCTCGAGAGAACGCGCGCGCAGTCCGGAGCTCGTCGCCGCTCGCCTTTCCTTCGTCGTCGAACGCAGGTTCGGCTCGCCGTGCCAACCTCAACCCGCTCTTCAACTCGGGAGGGCACCTCTCGTCTGATGCCGGTCGTCCCCTCGCGAGTGGCAGTGCCGCCGGCCGGCCAGGCCGCGATGACTCGCCGCTCTTCTTCCCCGGGTCCGAGTTTGGGTCGCCGACCCCGCGCCGCAACGTCCGCGGTGACATCCACTCTGCGGCGCCGCCGACCCCTTCGAACCGCTCCGCTGCCAGGGGCAACCGCCGCAACGTCGCCACTTCGAACGCCGGAAGCGAATTGGGCTTCCCTCCCTCGTCTGCTGCATCGCGTCGTCGCCGGGACGACACGGCGCCGATGACGGACGGGGACGACGATCAAGGAGACGACGAGGAAGACGACGGGCTCGTCACCGTTCTCTGGGGTACGACGGTGACGATCGGCGCCTCGATGAAGGCGTTCGAGTGGTTCCTCAAGGAATTCACGTGCGGCGACCGTCAGACGTTCGACCCGTGGCGTCAAGAGCAGGTGAGCTGTGACTCTTTCCTCACGGAGCATGAGCTGGTGCTGATCTCCGGCACCCGCCCCAGGCACGGATCAAGCGGGAGGAGCTCGAGGGCAAGATCCACGACGCTCACATGCGCGGCGAACTCGACACCGTCGCCATGTACCGCAACCAACTCGCCAAGGTTCCGCTCGACTCGGAGATCGACTTTGCGTACACGAAAGAGCGCCCCGAGACCAAGCTGTACCAGCGCTACCTCGAGCGCATGCGTGACACGGGCCAGACCAACCTCAACCTCGACGTCGTCGACTTGCTCGCCTTCCGCTGGCGAGAGACTCAGCAAGGCGGAGTCATCCGCAACCGCGAAGATCGCGAGTATGCGCAGCTGTACCGCAACTTTTTGCTCTACCCGCAAGAACTCGTCCCGATTCTCGATCAGCAACTCAAGGATGCCGCGCTTGAGTGGGCTTGCGCCGAGGAGAACCTCGGCGAGGGTCCGACGAGGCTCGAGAACGAGCAGCGCGCTCGTGAGATGCACGGCGCCGTCTTCAAGGTCCGCCCGTACGCCAACGAGACGCGAGTCAACATGCGCGACCTGAACCCCCAAGGTGAGTGAGGACGCATTCGCCACACACAAGCGCGAGGGATTAACGATGGGTACTCGTCTCGCAGACATCGACAAGATCGTCTGCATCAAGGGTCTTGTGATCCGTGCGACGCCGATCATTCCCGACATGAAGCTCGGTGCGTTTTCCCTGTGCTGGTCTGCGTGTCTGCTCAGGCCCCTCAACAAGCTCTCCCCGCGCAGCGTTCTTCCGCTGCAACGCTTGCTCGCACACCGTCACGGTCGAGATCGACCGAGGCAAGATTGCCGAGCCGCTCCGCTGCCCGCGCGACGTGTGCAACGTCCAGGGCTCGATGATGCTCGTCCACAATCGTTGCGAGTTCGCGGACCGCCAGATCGTCCGCCTGCAAGAGACGCCCGATTCGGTTCCCGACGGTCAGACGCCGCATACCGTCTCTCTCGGTCTGTACGACGAGCTGGTCGACACCGTCAAGCCGGGTGACCGAGTGACCGTGACGGGTATTTTCCGCTCGGTGCCGGTCCGCTTGAACCCGCGTCAGCGCATCATCAAGAGTCTTTTCAAGACGTATGTGGATGTCCTGCACGTCAAGAAGACGGACAAGCGGCGCATGGGTGTAGACGGTTCGACAAGGTCTGCGGACGACCGGCGCGGTGTCGTCGGAGTGGGCATGGAAGAGGAGGCGGACGGTCCCGGCTTGTTGAACGGCGACGACGATGACGATCTCTACGGCGACAACGACGCGGCCAATGAGGAAGAGCGACAGGCGTCGGCGCACGCCAAGCTCAAGGAACGACTCGTCGAGATTTCCCGCCGGCCCGACATTTACGAGTACCTCGCGAGGAGTCTGGCGCCGAGTATCTACGAGATGGACGACGTCAAGAAGGGAATCCTGCTCCAGCTCTTTGGCGGGACGAACAAGAGCATCGCCAAGGGTGGAGGAGCGGGCGGACCCAGGTACCGTGGCGACATCAACGTCCTCCTCGTCGGTGACCCCGGTACGAGTAAGAGTCAGATCCTGCAGGTACGTTTCGCCTCTCTGAATCTGTTGCGTGTGACCATGCTCACCTCCAGCCCGCGACCCGCAGTACGTCCACAAGATTGCGCCTCGGGGAGTCTACACGTCGGGCAAAGGTTCCTCCGCCGTCGGTCTGACGGCCTACGTCACTCGCGATCCCGATTCGAGGCAGCTCGTGCTCGAGAGGTGAGATCAGAACCCTCGCAGAGTCGGTGGAACATTTACTGACGACAAGGTTCTGCAGTGGCGCTCTCGTGCTGTCGGACGGCGGTGTCTGCTGCATCGACGAGTTTGACAAGATGTCGGACTCGACCCGCAGTGTGCTGCACGAAGTCATGGAACAACAAACCGTCTCGATCGCCAAGGCCGGCATCATCACGACCCTGAACGCCCGGACTTCGATCCTCGCCGCTGCCAACCCGGTCGGGTCCAAGTACAACCTCAAGTGGCCGATCACTCGCAACATTGATCTCCCGCCGACGCTCATCTCGCGTTTCGACCTGCTCTACCTCGTGCTCGACAAGATTGACGACAAGAGCGACCGCATGCTCGCGAAGCACTTGGTCGGTCTCTACCTCGAGGACAAACCCGAAACTGCCGGTACCGATATCATGGTCAGTCGCAACTGTACATGAGGACAGAGATTGTTCGGCAAGTCTGACCCGTTCCATTCGCCGCAGAAAATCGAGGACCTCACGGCCTACATCTCGTGGGCTCGGAACCACGTCCAGCCGGTTCTGACCCCCGAAGCCTCCAACGCGCTCGTCACCGCCTACGTCGAGATGCGCAACGCTGGCGCAGACTCGAGGAGTAACGACCGCCGCATCACCGCCACGACTCGTCAGCTCGAGAGCATGATCCGCCTCAGTGAGGCGCACGCGCGTATGCGCTACTCTGAGCGCGTCGAGGTGCGCACGCACTCCCTACGCCGACAGCAAGTGGTTGCCAGCCTCTGACCTGCTTTTCTTCCCCCTCCCAGGTCGAAGACGTCACCGAGGCGAACCGATTGATCCGCGAGGCGCTCAAGGAGTCTGCCGTAAGGATTTTTACCCCTCCATTCCCCGATCAACAAGACAAGCGCTGACCTCGGACCATCTGCAGACCGACCCTCTGACGGGCTTGATCGACCTCGACCTCCTCGGCGGCCAGTCGACGCACCAGCGCAAGCTGCGCGGCGACCTGCGCCGAGAAGTCGTCGCCCTCCTCGGCTCTCGCGACAAGGGCTTCAAGTGGACCGAGCTGCTCAAGGCGCTCGAGGCGCAGTCGTCGATACCGATCGAGCACGGCGAACTCACCGACGTGATCAAGAGCCTCGAGAGCGAAGGGAGCGTGCGCGTGAGTGGCGCTGCGCATGCGCGGACCATCCGTCTCGTCGGAGGCGCTCAGGCGGTCGAGGTTTGATTCGCCTCGCCGAATGTGTCAAAGTACCGCGTTTGCTGGACCTCTCTTCGGGTGTAACTGGGTCGATGTCGTGTTGTAACGATTTTTGTAACGCTGTGGCCTCAGCATTCTTTGCCGGAGCTGCACCTTGATGAAGCCTACGCTTCACGCTCGGAAGCGCCTGTCGAAGAATTTGCTTACAGCAATATACATACTCTGGCCTAATTTTCTGCGGGAGAGAAAGTGATCGACACTGCGCTACGGGCCGCCCAGGTTGTCACCGTCACCGCGCTTCACCTCCTTTCGTCCCCACGCGGCGGCGGCGGCGGGTCGGCAGTAGGTGGGCAATCTACCAGAACTAAGCTGGGTCGCCCGCATGTGCAGGGTTGCGTGCACACGATGTATGGAGCACTCCTCGGAGAGGAGCGATTGGAGAGAGTGGGGGTGAAGAAAAATAAAACAGGAAATGAGAGAACAGGGAGGAAGGAGCAAGTAGTGGGTAGAAAGACGGGTGGTAGAGATTAAAAACATGGTGTTCGGCGCAGTCAAAGCCGTGTTCAAGAACAAGCAAGAGAGGGTTTCCCGTCGGTGAGGGGAGATGCGTCTGCGAAAGAGCGGAAGGCGGAAAGATCTTGACCGAGGCGGCTGTCCGCACTAAATATGCGATCAGTTGGGGCAGAACTTGACCGTTGACAGAAAGATGGACTCACCAGCTAGCTAGTCGAGAGTGGACGCAGTTCCTTGGAATGGACAGGCGGGAAGGCCAAAGAGGCGTTGCTTCTCTCCGCTGATGGCAATGTTCGTCGCCCCCACCCCGTCGTGATGCAGGAGTCGGTTCTCCCTCGGACAGAAGGCAAGTCGTCCGATGATCGACCCGTCCGTCCGTCGAGGCAAGGCGAGTCTGTCGCTCCCTTTCAACATTAGTCCCCACACTCAACCACGTGCCGGGAGAGATGGGCAACTTACAAGGTGCGCTGTCCTTCTTCGTCGGAGCAGTAGGCGCCAGGACAGACGCTGCTCGTGAAAGCTTCGTTGGTCCTGACTAAGAGAGACCGAACGTGGCGTCGCTTGAGCTCGACCTCGAGTTGCCGCACGATCGCTGGGCCGCTTCGAGGTCCTTTCCCGCCGACGCCGCTCCGGACCATCGAGCCCTTCCCGACGTAGATGAGTGCAGACGTCGGCTTCTGCGGCGGCGGACCTGTCGGTGCCTCGTCCGCCCATCGGCCACCGGCAATCTGACGTGCCAACTCCGCAGCCGCCCCCGCTTGTTCCGCCGTCGAGCGCTTCCGCGTCGCCTCCGACTGCTGCCGGCGAGTCTTGGAGGAGCTTATCAGGGCAGATAGGGCAGCCTGATATGGCGAGTTCGGCGAGTCGGCTGAGTGCGGCTGCAGATCTTTTTGTCGCGCGAGGAGTAGACGTGATGCCTGCCGCGACCCTTGGCGCTGCAACTCGCGGAGGCTATCTCGTCCGTAGTAAGCCATGCCCTCGGCGTGCTCCACCTCCGCGATTGAACCTTGTCCGGTCTCGACAGATCTGACTCTGGCGGTCCTGGCAAAGACGGAGACGAGTTCGATCTCGCCTATGTCGACGCCCGCAATGTTGATGACATCGGACCGGCTGGTCGTTGACGCTGCATCGGGCGGCCTCCTTGTCGCATCGACAAATTGGCGCACGCGCGAGATCCCTTCGTACGTGTCAGAGTTCACCCAGGAAAGCGGCAAGCCCTTGCTCGTGCGCGCAGATGCTCGATCGCTGACCCGCAACGGCTTCTTGATTTCCCAGACGGGGCAGAACGCGGGCGTCTTGGGGTTCTGGGATCGTGGTGCCGGGGAGAGATCCGGAGCATTCGAAGAGTTGCGGTACGGGACGATGGTCGCGATGCGGTGCTCGCGGAGTTGGCTGTCCCGGGTCGAGAACTCTGTCGCAAGGTCGTTGCGGAACTTGTTCTCGTACCGCTCCAGATCGAGGTTGGACCATCGACGGAAGAACCGAGTCCCCCTCTCGTCCGGGCGCACGGCTCGAAGGAAGCAAGTACCAGTCGACATCGTTTCTGGAGATCGATTCTTCAGTGACCCAATGCAAGAATACTCATGCCCGCAGACAGTACTCACCGGGGTCGATACCGTTTGCGCGTAAAATACTCGCTCTGCGATATCGGAGAATGCCAATGTTGTGTCCGAACAGGCTGATCGAGGCTGCCGAGATATTCATCGCTCCGGTTGGAACGAATCCTCGCGGGAGGCGGTCTGCTTTGCAGACAAGGTTGAGGAACTCGCTTGTGCCGCCGCCCTCGCGGACAAACGTGCGCAGAGACTTGGTCCCGAGGCCAAAGATGGTTCGTAGTCTGCCGACCGAAGAGATGAGGGCGGTGGAGAGATCCGATCTCACCACCAGGTCGACGTCCTCCGACGGAAGAAAGACCTCGCCTTGCCGCGAACCGGCTAGTGTGACCGTAAGTCGACGGGGCTGGATTGCCTTCTTCAGCTCGATACGTCGGTTGCGTCGATCCGGACTCCCGCGCTTTTCGAAGAGGTCGAGAATTGGTTCCATTACGGCGAGCTGGCCCTGCTCTGACCCACGACGGAGGCTTGGCCGGATCGTGTTGATTGCATGCTTTGCGAGTCGTACCGCTTCGTCGCAGAATGCTGAGTAGTGGTCCATGGCGCCGGCGAGCTCCGAGGCGTTGAAAGGGAAGGCGTCGAGTTGAAGATACTGCCAGTACCTTGTGCTTGTCAGCGCAGTGACATGCATCTGTGGTGTTGAGCAAGGGGGCTCACCGGCAAGAGTTGCTGATTCATAATCCGCCGGATCTGTAGCTGCGCACCAATCAGGCTCTTGGCGAGGCCACCATCGCTGATGAACTCCTTGACGCTCTTGCCGTCGTACTCGTCTGCGACGACCTTTCCACGCTGCGACTTGTAGATCACGAGCAAGACCGCGTCGCGGTATTCCAGAATCCGCTCCACCTCCTGCTCGAGGGCGGCTTGCGCTGCAGCACCGATCGGCGATGATAATCTTCCGAGTTTGGCAACGTTGTCTGCCGTGATGAGTGCTTTGCGCTGCTGGTAGGCGGTGCGGAGTTTGGCGGAAAGACCGTGGGCTGCTCGTGGTTGGGCGCGACCGGCATTTCCACGGACAACGGAGACTGGATCACTCGACATGAGCGCGCGAATGATGTCTCCGAGCTCCTCGTGAGCTTCTCCGGGAGCTGATTGCAGCCACTGGAGCAAAGAGGGGTCGATCGGCGCCAAGTTGTGTCGAGCGAATCCGAAGCGGGCAAGGGTCGAGCGGGCTTGGAGCAGGTCGCGACCCAACACGGCGCCGAGGCCACCCAGCTCCTCGACAAACTTCCGAGTCTCCGCACGCACGGCCGTGTCGAAGCTGCCAAGGATGGCGAGGTAGAAGGAGCGATTCGCGTCAAGAGGACGGGCGAGCCCAGTCGACGATGCTCTTTGTCGCAGGCGGTCCAGCTTCGCCTGATTGCACAGCATCTCGTCAGCCTTGTACTTGGTCTAGCCAGAAGGCAATGTGGACATACCTTTTCCGCCGGAGTCTCACGCCCTTTCGGCTGCGCAAGACTGGCTCCGATTTGTGCGACCCCATCTCGCTTGCTCGTCTCGCGGACTGCTTGCTCCATGTTGGCCTCTTGCTCGATCCCGGTCGGTTGCGGATCGGTGACGGAAATCGCCCATAAATCGTACGCCTCTCGAAGCCATGGCAGGGATTGCTTGACGAGAAAGTCGATAAGTCGGACGAGATGACCGAATGGGTCGAGGCGAACGAGCGGCGGGCCGCTCTGGTCTGCCAAAGAGCTCGCCGAACCTGCTGACTCTGACGCTGGGCTTGGCGATCCTCCGCGCCGTTTCCGGGGGTAACCTCGAAGTCGGGCCCTGTCGGCTTCGGTCGTCTGCTTGGCGGGTCCATTCCGGACCTCGCCTTGCTCGTTGGCCATAGCGTCCAGGTCAGCCATGGCGGTGTCGCCATCGCTCCCGTCGCCGTTGCCGTCCTGGTCGACCATGTCGGGGTGGTCGTCGTCGTTGATCAGAGCGTTGTGCCCATCACTCCGCTCTGAATCGCTGTCGCTGTCGAGCGTCTCGGCCTGGGCGAGTGCGTTCTTGACCGCATCCTCAAGCCCACATGGAGCCTCCGGGTTGCTGGGAACCGACGACTTCTTGCGATTTCGCTTCCAAGGCTGGACGCCGAGGCGTTTGCGGCGTTGGGCGGCACCGGAAAGGTGCCGTTTCCGACGACGATGAGACGGTTCCTGGACCGGCTGATCGTTGGGAACAAAGCATTCTGGCGTAAGTGTGCGCCCCCATGTCCCGTGTCGGAGCCGATGCGTCGAAGAAGGCGGATAATCAAAGGTGCTGCGGCGAGCCTTGTCCGTCTTTGGCTCCTTCTTCGGCTCGGACTTTTCGTCGCCTCCACGTTCGTCGTCATTGTCTGAGCTACTGTCCTCGTCGAGCTGGTCCGCGTCGTCATCCTCGGTGGTGGCGGCGTTGGCAGGAGGAGCGCCGACATCGGTGCCTGCCGCCTTCTTCTGCTTCCCCGCACGCGGCTTGTCGGGAAGGACGTGCTCGTGAGCTTGGAGGACCGAGGGACCGGACTGGCTAAAGGGACGCAGTCGAAGCCTTGGCGTTCGGGTAGGATGGGGCGCACCGCTCGGAGCCGGCGTACTTGGGATGCCAGGTGAAAGTTTGCGCGTGGCGAGCGGGTGATTCGAGAAGTTCGATGGTCGGTGCCGAGGGGGACCGTTCTCGCCAGGCCAGACCAGGCGAGCTCGTTCGTTCGTCTCAGGATTCCCACCTGACTCGTCGAGCTCGGCATAGTATTCGCCAACGTGGAAAAGAGGGACCACCTTTCCCGCCCACGTCTGGAGACCGCGCGACAACCGTCTCGATGTCTCGCGAACAGCTTCTGATGGGACGCCGGTGCCGAAGTAGCGAGCGACGCCGGCTTCGAGGGCGCGGAGATCTTGCCAGTCAATGGAGAGGAGGTGCGAGGCGCCGCCGGAGTCAACGGTCTTTTGGCCGGCGCCGTACAGTCCTCGTTCGACGTAGTCTTGGCCAATGAGGAGACAACGCTTCATGCGGCGCTCCCTTGAGCGTCCGTAGATCCGGTCAAGCCCGTTCGCCTCGAGCAGGATAACGTCGCAGAAGGGACCCGACGTCTTCGAGAAGGCCTTGTTTGCTGGTGATCCCCGACGCCGGAAAGGAACGCCAGTGTTCCATCCGACAAGGACGGACCATCGTCGTTCCTTCGCCGAGTTCACAGCTGGCTCATCGCTGTCTCTGCCGAGAACAATGATGTTTTGCGGATCTGTCTGCGTAACGAGACGCTCGGCCTGGTAGATGTCGAGCTCGCCACTGAGCGGGAGCTCGAGGTCGCCATCAGGGTCTGGAAGCTCGTGGCGTGCGGTGAGGACGCGGTTGAGGGCGCGGTCGCCTTCGTCGTCGGCAATGAGGAGGTAGTCGCCAGGGTTGTACTTTTGTATACAGGGTCAGCTAGGGTCAGCTTTGTTTTGAGCTCAGGAGTTTCTCTAATCATGGACTCACACTGTCACCATCCCTCTGTCCGAGTCCGCTGATGAAGGTATCGGCGAAGCGTCCACACCTGAAGGTTCCATACTTCTCCCTTTCCTTGCATCGCCGCCGCCAGCGTTTCTCCGCGGTGGCCCGCTTCGCTTCGGGACGAAGAGACCCGTCATGAATTTCCAGGATCCGGGTCGACTGGCCAAGGATCTCCCGGATGAGCTTGACGTCGGCTTGTCGCTGCTCCTCGACTTGAGCACGTGCCCGGGCCTCGACGCCCTCCGGGCTGGATTCGTTCCTTGCTCCGATGAGGGCGGTGAACTGGGTGGTGTAGTACATGGAGCCATAGTCGAGGATGACCAACGGAGGAGCGACTGTACAAGAGGGTAAGGATTAACAAGTGCACTTGGTGAAGGGTCCGAATCTGGAGAGTGAAGCATCCTTACCGGTCTGTGCCTCCCTCGCAATCTCTTGTAGAGCGCCTCGCAGGCCATGGTAGGTCGATGTTGCCCAGCCGAGGACGTCGAGCTGAAAATGTTTGGGTATCCAGTTCATGACGCCCATCTTGCTCGAGGATCTGCAACGACGATGTACACTCCGGAGAGTCAGTCTAACCATCGCTTGA
The DNA here is from genome assembly GCA_023628275.1 of Rhodotorula sp. M30-05A-2. Lineage (NCBI taxonomy): Eukaryota > Fungi > Basidiomycota > Microbotryomycetes > Sporidiobolales > Sporidiobolaceae > Rhodotorula > Rhodotorula sp. M30-05A-2. The sequence continues at coordinate 10,355 of JAMALC010000004.1, read as the reverse complement.
GGCCTTTGAAGCCTCTGCAGGCTAGAGTGGCAGCCAGTCGGACCCTTGCTGCCTGTACAGTGGCCTTTTTCACCCAGGAGCGGAGGTCGTTCTCGGCTGGTGCTCGAAGCGGCGAACAAGGGAGGCCTTGTTCCGGGGCGGCTGCAGTATGCTAGGGCGCAGCAAAAGAGAACTCACCTGCAAGAGCGCTGTATAGCATACTCTGCTTTGTCGTGGAGGAAGAGCTCTCCCACGACGAGTTCTGCGCGGACTAGGTTTTGAAGATGTCAGTGAGGCTTCTTGTAATGAGAGGACAAAACCACCCGTCCTCCCCAATACAATCAGCGTGGACTACGCCTTCTAGAATCTAGGACTAGAGCATAGGGCCGCAAGAAAAGACCTCGGCCTCTCCGCGGAGTTTCATCATCGCTCACTCACCCGAGTAAACGAAAGAAAGCGGGTCCTCGTTTTCTGTAAGAGTAAGTGTATATAGGGATGTACCGGTTGAAGGATACTTGCATATTCATCGCTCTCTGCATTCCTCTTGTCATGTGGAACGTGCGTGACGGGTAACAACAGCCTTTCCTTGCCTGCGGCGCGAATATGGCCCGGCTTTACCTACAGCTTGCCTCTTCGCAAACCCCACATGCGCCTTTTGGTCCTGCAGGTCATTCCTAGTCTAAGTAGTCAAAATACACGGATCAGTGTTTGTTTGTGACGAAGGTCAAAGGTGAGGCGGAGAGAGTGGACTCACATTTCCCTCGCATCCGATGGCTACCCGCCAGTCTCGCGCATGCGCCACCCAAACAACGGCCTTGGAGAGTCCAGACCCGAAGAGAGCGGCTGGTGATCAACCTCGCTTAGGTTGCGGGAGACGAAGGGCGTCCCAGCCTCTTGCGCGACCTCGTCCAAGCCTTGTTGCGAACGAGCTGTACACATCCAGGTCAGCAAGAGGGGAAGCGCACAGGTGAGCACGTGAGAGCCATAGCAGGTCAAGAGCTGTGAATCCGTACGCACGTCCATCTGATCCTCCATCTCGACCAAGAGCCGCTGGACCGCAACCCGGCGCAGGTAGTTGTTCTTGTTCTCGTTCTTGCCGGGACGGTTCCGGCCGCTTGCCGAGCACGTGCTTGTAGACGGCTGCAGGAAAGGAGGCCATAGAGTTGACAACTGCTGATGAGCGCGAGACGAGTGACGAGCGCGAGACGAGTGATGAGCGCGAGACGAGTGAAAAGCGCGTACCTCGAGAAGAAAACACGAGCAGTCGCTGTTCGTAGATCGCTTTGCCAACGTTCGTCCCCGACGAAAGACGATTGCTGGGGGGTACCTGTTGATTGCCGACGCCTAGACGTGGGCGAAACCAGAAATCAGCTTGGTTGTCCACGTAGAAAGCTGAAACGCTCTTCAAACTCACCTCGTTCGGCTGGCACGTGAGCGAGTCGGCGGCTCGAGGTTGGAACAGAGCGTAGTCGGGTTGAACATCCGCCGAGCGAGGAGGCCGAACCATCCCTGCGTGGCGTCAAAAGGAGCCGCTGTCAGCGACAGGACTCGAGCAGGTTGGACATGAGACGCAAAGGGGCTGCTCACCGAGTTACTCCACCCGCATCGACGCCTTCTTCGCGGTAGAACTTGACGTTCAGCTTGCCGTACTTGATCTTGTCTCGAGTCTTGCGCAAGAAGACGTGGTACGAGTCTTCGAATGCTCGCGCTCGTCGGATGTTGAGGTTGAACACCGGGTCGTGCGGCCTTGCCCGTTGCGACCGGTCGCGCAGGCGCTGTAGAGCATCACAAAGTCGTCAGCTCGTGCTCGTAACCCAAGCCAAGAGGGGCAGACTGCGGCTCACCGAGAAGAAGAACGAGCGCTTGTTCTTCAAGCCGAGCTTCGACAAGTTGCGCACGAAAAACGGCAAAGGAACCGCTCATCAACGACGGGTTGTTCCGGACCATCGTATTGAGGATCTTGCTGTGCGCCTTCGTACAGTCGACGAACCTCGCTCGATGAGGCGTCGGTGAACTTGTTGACGAGGAGGGATTCGATCAAGGGAAGGAGGACTGTCGAGAGGTAGAGGAGGTCTGGCTGTGACTTGATGCCGCCGAGCACGTCTCGGGGACGCTGCCCAAGATCGGAAGTGGCGAGCGAGCCGTGGTCCGTCTTGATCTGCTCCTCATCCGGGACAGCCGCTGCGATGCTGGCTTGCCGACAGGGCGGCCTCCTGCAGTCTTCTTTGGAGGAGGGGTGCCGCAAAGGCCGTCGTCTTGAAGATGCAAAGCAGCTGAGCCTGGCTTGACGAAGCCTGGGTGAAGTCGCTGAGAACGGCGACGCCGACGGGCTCATCGCAGTCGATCTTACCCAGGAGTCCGTGGCGTGGTACCATCTCGTTTAAGCCAGAGCTTGAGCTTGTCAAGAACAGTCTCGCAGGGGCGAGGAAGATTCGAAAGGTGCTGAATGAGCGAGAGGGCTGATGAAAAGCGGCTCGAGGCATTGATGAAGAGGCGATGACGTGGCACTCGCCTGGGAGTCGCAGCTTTTACGCCGGAACCGACTCTCGCGGCGTAAAAATCGGGCGCGCGTGAGGCGAGTGCCACGTGGCACGTGGAAAGGGCCCAAAAAGGGCCTGAGCGGTTGTGCCACGTGCAGCGCTAGCACGAACGGAGCAAGCACCGCCGCGCAAGGGTGCAGAATCGAGCAGCTGAGATCTGGACCTGCTGCAAGCAATGGCTCCAGTCACAGCAGGAGCCGTGCGGCCGAGACAAGATGGGAGGGGGGAGAAGAGGGAGATGAAGCGGACGCGCGCGGCGCGGACATCGGACTGCGCCGGACAATCCGACGGAGTCGGACGAAGCTTGGCCTTGGCGATGCGCGTATACAGCCACAGCCACACGCACACGCACATAAGCTGCGTGCACAACGACCCTTATGCTCTCTTGCGTCTCATACGCATAGAAGGGCCCAGTCCTTGGACAACATCGGCGACTCGTCTCTCTCCGCCGTGCCACAAGTGCGGCGTGATCACATCAACGGACGCCACCAACATGCGCAACTGGTCCGACTTGGAAGAACGACACGTCTTCGTGACCCCTCTGCGGCGCAAGCTGCGACGTGGCTGTTCTCCAAACGAGCGATACCGGCACGCACTCGTCAATGTTGTCTTGGGGCTCAGCCGAGACCCCACCGCCACCGCGGCGTTCCCCCCTCTTTGACCCGCTCAAAATCATGTAGAACGATGCCATTGCAAACTCCTCCAGAAGTTCCTACGCTTCTTGATGCCCAGGCGAGGAGCGGGGCGGAGGGTTTCTCCCTTCATCCTGGTGCCGGGCGCCGAAATCTTGAGCATGGGTGAGCTACTTCGTGCGTCCGCTCGTCCGTGCACTGAACCTATTGCGGAACTGGTCAGCTAAGGTCTTCTAACGGTCACATTGCGCCGATAGATGCGCGCAAGGGTGGTTGAACCTGTTCCTTGCTTCAATCGTCAAGAGAATCAAAAGATGGTGGTCGGGGATCTGGAAGCGTCTGCGCGCGACGTTGCGCAGCTAAAACGTCGAAAATGATTTGCTGGAGCAGATGCAGCCAAAGTGCACGCTGTAGCCGCGGCCGCACAGCGGGAGAGCAAGTCGGATGTGGCCGCAGCGAAGCGGAGAACCACGTGCTCCTCTCAACGATTGTCAGCTGGCCCAGCCGTTTATGCGTGGACCCGAACGGAGAGAGAGCGAGCGTATTTATCGTGAGTATGGAAGAAGATGAGCGGAAGTGTCATTTCCCTTCGGGGAAGGGGACCCGAGTGAGATGATGGGAGGTCGGAGAAGTCAGGTAGCGTCGCGAGAAGCAAGATTGACGGACCGACGCATCGTATGGGATCGCTGAGGGTGATAACCTAGCCAGGGCACCTTTCGAGCTGCAAGAATGGGCCTTGCGCACGCAGGGGAAGGACTGACGGAGGAAACCTGCTTGGCGAACGCGACGGTGTCGGAGCTTTGGCAGCGCCTCCTGCGGGACGAAGGGCGGCGTAGAGCATGGCATGGGTTCAAGGAGGCGGCTTCCCAGAGGGCTATATAAGCCGCGCCAGGTGGTGGTGTAAAGGAAAGAAGGAAAGTAAAGCAGCTTTTCACGGTGACAACACCGGCGTGCCATACTGCGCGGCAGACCGCCAACTTGGGCTCTTGCTCATCCTCCATGTTGCGCGCTCAGTGACATTGTGGCATACGATACGTCAGTCTCTTGGTCGTCGCCTGAAGCCCGAAAGCTATCTTCGGCTTGCAAGAGCGCCGCGATGAGGCGACTTCCGACATGCTTGATCCTCGACTTTCATGACTCGTACACGCGCAACATCCTCAAGCTGGTCTCGCAGACAAAAGGATGGGATTTGGAAGGATGGGAACAGCGTATCGTCGTCGTCAACGTCGACAGCCTGTCGTGGTGAGCACCCCCTGCACCTGTTCGGTCATCGAACTCCAAGATTTCGCAAGGCGAATGGAGCTGATCATGGTCGGCCTTGATAGGGACTCTTTCGTCAACGAGATCCTCCCGCACATTGACTGCGTCATCCTGGGACCAGGACCGGGCACGCCGCACCGCGACAGCGACTTCTCCTGGCCGACAAGACTCATCGCCGAGTTCGGCGACCGCCTTCCGATCTTTGGACTCTGCCTGGGTCTCCAAGGTCTAGCGACGACGTTTGGAGGAAAGGTGCGGTCGCGCTCGGCACTCAACTAGGCAGAACAAGCGCCCATCGTCATGAAGCGAGCTGAATTCATTCCGCCCTGCAGGTCATCAAGGCCGCGGCGCCAAAGCATGGCCAGATCAGCCGGATCCGCCTCGACAGGACGTCAACGAATCGTTTGGACCTCTTCGAAGGCGTCCCGGACGAGTTCGATGCCGTCCAATACAACAGCCTCGTGGTCGATGCCGACAGCCTTCCGAGGGATCTCGAAGTCACGGCTTGGACCGATAGTGCTGTCGCCGGTCGCGAACCGGAAGTGATGGCACTGCAACACCGTCTGAGACCTCTGTACGGAGTCCAGTTCCATCCCGAGGTGTGTTCCCGTTACCTGTCCTCCGGGAGTGACGATCTAAAGAGACTGACCTCCTGAGTCCTGCCCTCCAGTCCATCGCATCTTCTTTCGGCGAAAAGATCCTGTCCAACTTCTTCGCCGTCGCCCTCGCATTTCAGCAGCGCCAGCAGCCAGCCTTTGAAGGATCGCCCGATCTGCCCGCGCACGTCCTCGAGCTTTCGACAGCTTTTCGCCCTCGAACAGGACCCTCTTTCCCTTCCGGCAGCTCTCGTTACAAGTTGCTGCACGTTCCCCTCGGCAGCGCAGCCGAGTGGACGACGAAGAAAGTATTCGAGACTCTCGTGAAAGGAAAATCTCCTCTGGGCGAGATCTGGCTCGAATCCGCGCGGGTAGGTCTTCTCGTCTCTGCACATGGTGAAGTCGAAGACTCATGCGCTCTCAACCTACAGCCAAGCGGGATACCGCAATGGTCGCATCTGTGCATTCCACAGACCACCCTTTCCCACCAAGCTCGGTCGCGGACTGTCCTCGTCCGCACTGGCGCAGAGGGCTGCGAAACGGTCGACTTGGACGACGCCGAATCGTTCACCTCGTGGCTGAGCGGTCTACAGACTGCGCTGTTCAGTCAAACCAGCTTCGGCACCGCAGAGCGACCCAGCGTACCGGTCGGTTTCGTCGGCTCGATCGCGTACGAGATGAAGGACGAGACGATGCCCCTCTCGAAGCGGCATCCTCTCACTGTGCGAGAGCAGCCGGCTGTCGAGCTCGCCTTCGCATCTCTCGTCCTCTCATACGACCACGAGGACGGCGCTTGGTCCGCCAACGGCCTCGTCAGAACTGCGAGAGCGGGAGATCCGACGGCCGACGAGACTTCGTCGCTTTTCCCCGCGCTTGGCGTCGACGAAGAGGAATGGACCGCCTGGCTCGAGGGTGTGAGCGAGATCCTTCGCCGAGCGCCTCCGGGCGAGAGCGATTTCAGCCCGGCTCCTCTGCCCACCGACTTTTGCCCGGACCAGGACCGCGAAACCTACATCTCGTCGATCGAGTCAGCTCGGCGGAGCATCATCGTGGGCGATGCGTACGAGCTGTGCTTGACGACCCAGTTCCGTACGCTTCTCCCGGCCGACTCGCCCCTCCTGGGCGACCCGTACCCTTTCTATCTCACCCTGCGAGCGACCAACCCCGCACCTTACTGCGCGTATTTCCATCTTCCGCGGTCAGATTTCACCTTGTTGTCCTCGTCACCGGAACGCTTCATGCGCATCGATCGAACGGGCAAGGCCGACATGAAGCCGATCAAGGGCACGGTGCGAAGATCGCCTCAGGACCCGGTCGAAGACGAGCGCCGGAAGCGAGCGTTGCTGGCCGACGAAAAGGAACGGGCCGAGAACCTCATGATTGTCGACTTGATCCGGAACGACATGCTCGCGAGCTGTCCCGTCGAAACGGTCGAGGTTCCCGGTCTGATGCTGATCGAGTCTTACCAGACCGTTCACCAGTGAGTTGGTCGTCCCTTTTTATGCCACATTGGTGCTGATTCTTGCACGCAGGATGGTGACCACCGTCGTGGGTCAGCTCGGTGAAGGAGTCCGACCTTTCGAAGCCATGATGCGCGCGTTCCCGCCCGGTGAGTTGGCAAGCGGCTCTCGTACATTGAATTCAGCACGCTGACCTAGCCCCGGCTAGGCTCAATGACCGGCGCTCCGAAACTGCGGAGCTTGCAGCTTCTCGACGAGCTCGAACAGCGACAAGACCGCCGGGCATACTCTGGTGCGGACCCGCCTGCCATATGGTCCACACGCGACAACAACACTGACTTTAAGACTACAATCAGGTGTCTTTGGCTACCTTGCTGTTGATGGGGCGTCCGATTGGTCGGTCGTCATCCGCACTCTCCTCAAGCGCGGTCGCAGTAAGTCCCCGCTTCGTCTGTTCTTCCCGTCGAGACAAACTCCTCAGCTGACCGAAAGGGTCACCTCAGATCTTACGCTAGGAGGCGGCGGAGCGATCACGCACAAGTCGGTCGCGGAGAACGAGTGGCAAGAAGTTCTCACCAAGGTTGATGCCGTCCTCGGTCGCACTCGGCCCTAAACACCCTCTTCTCCGTTATTCTGAGTCTACCCCTTCCGTCTTATCTCTTTCAATACGCGGCTTTTCACCAACCGCATGTCGTTGTACTACCACCGGACACGAGCTCGTTCGAGTCTCTTCCGCAGCATTTATAGATTCATCTCTATTCCTTTTATCCCAATATTGCTCTCGTTCGCCAACTCGGCCAGCTGTCGAGAGTGCTTCCTATGGGCGAGGCGAGACCGGGAAGCGCGCGACGTCTGTCTGTAAGCAGCGAGTGGCAAGTTCATGCGCAGAATGCGCGGGCGCACGGACGCAGCGCGCAGATTTCCGGTCGAGTACAGCGTGCGTAGAATAGAGTGAGCCTGCAGGTACTCTCTTGCGTCTAGCCGGGCGGCTGGGGCTTCCGAACATTGTAAATAGCGCACGGAGGTGCGCACCTGCATTGCGAGGATTACCGAGTCGGCGCACGTCGGCCGCAGCTCTCCACACGTACACTCTCAAGTATTTCGCGTGGCGTATGAGGGACTTGTCCAGCGCTGCAGCATAGATATGGACCCCAAAAAGTGCAAAAGCTGCTTAGCGCCGCTCCGAGCATCCGTGGCGCAACGTCGCCGCCGCAGACCCAAGACTCTCAGTTCTCGTCAAGGGCGCCGGCGTAGCGTGAGGAATTTTGGCAGCGGTATTGCGCCAGGCATAGTATGTATGGCGACGAGGCCTTTAAGCCCCTGGGTGAACGGATGGTCGTGATCGAGCAACGCTTATCAAGGTCTTGTGTCCAAGATGTCTTGAGCGCGTACGTTGCAATCGAAAAGCGTCGAGGAAAGGGCTCCGTCGCTCTAGTAGAGCTGCCCAGCGAAGCATGGTGATTCGATAGGGAGGGCTAAGACGCGCTTGAGCGTATGTACAGCAACCAAGGCTGCGCGTGTCGGGAGCCCATGCAGCTCTACGTCTGTAGCTAAGCTCGGTTCGAGCAGAAGCAACGGCCGGACGGCAGGCGTCCGTAAGCAGCGGACCGTGCTCGGAGGACTTGTCTTGTACTTGGCACCGGCCTAGAGAGAAGATTGCGTGCGACCTGGTCACCTATGTAGAAGTCCGTCCGATAAGAGGTCGACTTTGCAGCGGTTCGCGAGCTCTGTCGCCCAGGAATTCTTCCAGCAAGCGGAAAGAACTCAAGTGAGGAAATGGCCACGTGGGCGGGATCGACGGCAGTTGAAAAGGTCTGTCATTTCGCCCGCAAGCTCTACTGTATATGGCTACACGAGTTTTCCGCCGCGGCGATATGCACTTCCATGGCGCCCACTTCGTGGCCTGCAGCCTGCCACATATGCGCGCAGCGTCAGATAAGTTAGAAAGTAACTTAGTTAGCTGCAGCTAGGAGCGCGGCTTGGCGCAAAATGGCCGACCAGCCCCCGGCTGGTCCTCCCTCCACCCGCTAGATTCCAAGCCTGCCGGCCTGCCATCGCGCCCGTTGAGAAGATAAGAGCTGTGAGGGCCAAAGGGTCTCTGAGCAACTGCGCTTCTCGAGCTTTTCGTCGTCCGAGCTCGCGGATCAACATGACGTCCAGACGTCAGAGCGCGCCGTGTACTGCAGGCAAGCCGGGAGAGAGCCAGCACTTGCTTTGTACGTAGCCGCGGCACTTGAAAGCACTCGGTCTTGATGATGACGCTCGCCGCTCGGAGGCCGGGACAACGGCGCGCGGACTTTGGGGACAAATTGAAAGGCGCTCGGAGAGTTTCTGCCAGCTGAAGCTCGCCCTTTTTTAGGGGCTGCGCGGTTTGGAATTGATGGCTGGCCAGTCTGGGGTAAAAGTGCGGGGTTGGGGCAGGTTGGCAGAAACGGTCGAGGAATTCGGCAAGAGCTGAGTCCGCGCGCGGAGCGGAGCCGAAGGAGCTGGGAGGCGAGGCGAGCGACGGAACAGAGCTGAGCGCGAGGAGGACGAGAGACTCTCTTGCTCCTGTTGTGTTGTGCTCTGCTTGCTGCTGCTCCTGCTTGATCGACTCTGCCAGCCACAGTTACTGGTCGAGAAAAGCGAGGTTGACTGAAACCGCCGTCCGTCCGCCAGCTGTCCGCGCCCAAGTTTTCGGCCGTCTTGCCTGCTCGCCCCCTCTTTCCCTCTTCTCTCTCTCACCGACTCGACTCGACACTCTCCTCCGTGTCGATAACCCAGTCGCCACCCTCTCGACACTAGCCATGTCGGCCCCGTCGCAGAACCCTGCCGCGCAGCCGGAGGTCGGCGCGAGCACCCTCACTGGGCACCCCGAGGTGACCCAGGAGAAGGTGGCTGCCCCTGCCGCTGCTGGCCCTGCCACCACCGAAAAGGCCGCGCCTGAAGCCGAGAAGAAGGCTGGTCGTTTCGACAAGACCTTTGTGCGTCTCTTTCCCCCCGAATCGTGCAATCCCGGCGGTTTGTTTGGCCAGTCGCTGACGAGGAGCCAACCCCCGCTCGCCCCCCCCCAAATTTTTTTCTCGTCTTCTTCCAACCTCGTCGCCGCTCGCCCTGATCTCGCCCGATCTGTACTCGATGTACTGCATGCAACGCTATACAGGAGGAGGAGCGCGAGACCAAGCATGCCCTCGTCGACATGAGCACCATTCAGCTCAAGGCGGAGGACTTGTACGACAAGGTACGTGTTTGCCTCTTTTTTCTTTTCGGCCATCATCGCCGACTCCTCGCACTCTTGGAACCCGTTCCCTGACGCTCTCGTCATCTTTGCGTCAAACAGGACAAGGTCGACCTCGAGCAGGTCGAGTTGGAGGATGTCTGGACTCTGCTTCAGTAAGTCGCTCGCCCATCTTCCCGCGCTTAGCTCCGGCGACCCTCGCTTCTCGCTCGCTCTCGTGTGCAAGTGGACGACGGCATCGCGACGGCAAGGACACGGGAAGCACGAGATCCTGCTCGGTCGTCGATCGATGATCTCGTTGGCTCGGCCGTGATTGGCTCGTCCGAGGCTCCTCATCAGCTCGGCTTCTCGCGCACTCAACCACACCATCCCGCTGTTTGCGCGCAATGTACTGACAACTGCGCTCATGATCACAGGTGCAAGGAGGACGGTCTTACCAACGCCGAGGCCGACCGCCGTCGGGAAATCTTCGGTCCCAACAAGCTCGAGTCCAAGGAGACTTCGGCTATCCTGCAGTTCCTCTCGTGCGTGTTGCTCGCCTCACCTCTGCCATGCCTGCCCTGATCCTGACGCAAACTCCCAACGTCTCACAGTTTCATGTGGAACCCGCTTTCGTGGGTCATGGAGGGCGCCGCGCTTGTCGCCATCGCCCTGTCCAACGGTGAGGGCCG